>JAIUZE010013928.1:0-13524 GCA_022085475.1 Heliosperma pusillum
GTCTTGGATGCGAAACGTCATCGCTTGTCGAATCGGAACACGTTTATTCCGAGAGTCTGGCCAGGTTTAGACTAGGAACCGTATTATTATCGTCGTCCTACCAGGAGGAAATTAGTCTACATATACGAAATGTCATCGTGTATGCGTTTAGGGAAATGCTTATCTCGTGGATGCCTTTTAATCATACTTGCCATGTACACGGTGCTAGTGCGTTTCATTTACCGTGAGAGATGTCGTCAATGTATTGGTATGTTTGGATGGATGATTACATGATTGATTATTCGTGATCATTGGGTGACTTGGCATGGTTTGTTTGTCGAGTCTCAATCTTATCAAACTTATAGATGCAAGCCCTAGTGAGCGTATTTGGTTGCCTAAGAGTGTCTTCCCCGAGTCTATCTATAGCATGATGGTTACGGATTGTACTTCATATGCTCTTATCATTATATATTGAATTGTCTATCTATCCTTATCGTATTTCACATGTATATCTATATATGCATGCTTCTACTTTTGTATTTCCTTTTATGTTTGTTTAATGTGATATGGCTGGGAGAACCCGGAGTTACTCCCTACTTACTATGGCGTTCATGTTTTTCATGGATGAACAGGTTGCTTGATTGGATGGCTTTTTGCTTGTGGTATTTTGGGTTCAGGTGTGAGCTAGCGGGCGTTGGCCTGGATGAATCACCTCTACACGTTTATTAGCTAGTTTGCTAATCACTTTGATATTGATAACTTTTTGAGAGACTTCGTCTCTTGTAGTATTGCATACTTTATTTTGTAATATTTGACATTCCTCGTATTTTCTATTTGCATGTAAAAAGTTTTAAAAACATCGTATTTTCCGCTATATAAATCACATGCTTGTTATGTTTTATTTCCGCATTCGCGAGGGTTGTCACAGTGGGGTAATTGTAACACTCGCAAATGTACCCTATTTTAAAAGTAAAAATATTTTACGTATACTTTTCAGCGAAATTTAGTTTTAGTTTAGAATTAAATTTCCCGTGTCGAATTTGGAATTTCCGTGTTCGAATTTGGATATTACGCGAAATTTCAAGTGAATCACGTCTTAAGACGTCTTTGACTTTTCTTGACTTTTTCCACTAACTCCCCTCATACTCACCCTAACCTAATTCACTCACACAACTCAACTCCTTCTTCCTCACTAAGAAAACCCCAAAAGCTTAGTTTCCATTTTGATCCATCTTAGAATCATCATAACTCTTTCATTTCTCGCTCAAATTCACGTAAGTTCGTCTTATTCTTCCCCTCTCATCTTCCTCTATCCGTATTGGTAATAAAATTACCGTCTTTCTCGCTTTTCAAACTTTCTGTCTTTCTCAAGGTGAAGAATATTCATCTTTTATTAACTATTTGTAGGTGGTGACCTCCAAGATCCCGACAAAGACTACTTCTTGATTGAAGAGGACCTTGACGCGGAGTAAAGACGCATAAAGGTAACGGTGAAGGGTTACTCGATATCATTTACGTGTTTTATGTGTTTTCTATGTTAGTAATCATATTTAGAATAGGATTAGTAATCATAGGAATCGTGTTGTTGATGATGGTTGTTGTTAGTTGTTAATTGATATGAGAATTGATGGTTTGTGATGGTAAATGAGGATTTTTGTTGTTGATAACATGTTAGGATTTGTTCGTGCCTGAGTCCAGCCAAGGACGCTGGCAGCGTCTTGGGACGCTGGCAGCAACGTCCGGCGCTGGCAGCGTTACTCGCTGCCAGTTCCCAAGTCGACTGCAGTTTTCCTGCACTGACCCCTTTTCGTAAAATGCTCATATCTCCTTCGTTACTTGCTTGTTTTGGGCTTGTGATATCCCGTTGGAACCGTAAGAAGATAAGCTATCACCTCAACTTTGTATTTATGCATTTTCATGTTTATAACTCTAGTTATGACCGTTTATAGTGGACCCTTGTTTTAGTTGGTTTCCAAACAACGTTGTTTTAGAGAGGGGATCTATGTTTCTTATTTTTGGTGCTTCATAAACTTGTTCTAATGCTTATGTATCATGTATTGACTCATTTTTATCATAGTTAAATTTATATAATTCCCTATTCTCATGTTTTGTGACGGTTTTTGGTATGACCCACTTTGAGTCGGTTTTTACAAATGTTACGGTTTGAGCACTATTTGGTTATGTGCTTTGTACTCTCATTCCCTTGGCTACCTCCACGTTCGTAAGGCTGGAATGTCGGAACGAGGATGTATCCTTACTACTTAATTGCATGTGTTAGTGGGCATACGACGACGTTGTTGGGAGGCGAATGCATTGCGTTGATCGACTCGGCCGTCAAATGTTGTGTACTTGCGAGGTGGTGTTATTTGCATGTAGCGTACCGCTTGTTATGAGGCTTGAGCTCTTTTCCGCCTCTTTCGTGAATTATCGACCGAATATGGGGTACTCGACGTCAATGATTGACCGAGTCTTGGATGCGAAATGTCATCGCTTATCAAATCGGAACACGTTTATTCCGAGAGTTTGGCCAGGTTTAGACTAGGAATCGTATTATTATCGTCGTCCTTCCAGGAGGAAATTAGTCTACATATACGGAATGTCATCGTGTATGCGTTCAGGGAAATGCTTATCTCGTGGATGCCTTTTAATCATACTTGCCATGTACACGGTGCTAGTGCGTTGCATTTACCGTGAGAGATGTCGTCATTGTGTCGGTATGTTTGGATGAATGATTATATGATTGACCATTGGATGACTTGGCATGGTTTGTTTGTCGAGTCTCAATCTTATCAAACTTATACCGCTAACGGTGAGATGTAAGCCCTAGTGAGCGTATTCGTTTGCCTAAGAGTGTCTTTCCCGAGTCTTTGTATAACATGATGGATTCGGATTTGTATTCCATATGCTCTTATCTTTAATTATCGAATTGCCTATTTATCCTTATCGTATTTCACATGTATATCTATATATGCATGCTTCTACTTTTGTATTTCCTTTTATGTACGTTTAATGTGATATGGCTGGGAGAACCCGGAGTTACTCCCCACTGATTGTGGCGTTCATGTTTTCCATGTATGAACAGGTTGCTTGCATGGATGGCTTTTTGCTTGGTATTTTGGGTTTGAGTGTGAGCTAGCGGGCGTTGTCCCTGGATGAAACACCTCTAGACGTTATTTAGCTTGTTTGCTAATCACTTTTACTTTGATAACATTTGGAGAGACTACGTCTCTTGTTGTAGTATATTTCGTACTTCGGTTTGTAATATTTGACACTCCTTGTATTTTCTATCTTGCATGTATAAAGGTTTTTAAAATACCGTATTTTCCGCTAATTAAATCACATGCTTGTATGTTTTATTTCCGCATTCGCGAGGGTTGTCACAGTTGGTATCAGAGCTTTATCGCTCCCGACGCACACACGTGAACCCTAAACTTAAACTACTTGACCTTGAAATAATGAATGAGAGATGGGTAGAAGTTAAGGATTTTACTTGGTAGTCTATTTTTTTATGCTAATTGATAGGAGTAACTTAATTTGTTTTTGTTTCTTATGAAGATGGTTAGACCTCGGCTGGTTGAGAACGTTCTGCTAGAAGCTCTCACTCAAGTGTTGAAAAATCAACAAGATGCGGCTTTAGCTCAAGCCAACCAAGTTTCCCCTCGAAGAGAAGATAACCATCAAGGAGGCTACGCTTGGGTAGCTGGACAAATAGCTAGGAGTAAGATTATACATTACGGTGGAGAGCCGGACCCTACCGAGTTATCGGAATGGTTCTGAGAGATGGAGAAGCAGTTTGGTCTATACCAAGTCCATGAAGAGGACAAGGTGAGGATCGCAAAGCACTTCCTTGTAAGGGAAGCTGATAATTGGTGGGCTATTACTAGTGCCACCGCTACTCTCGAAGATGACTTCAATTGGACTTGTTTCAAGGCTCTAGTGGAAGGTAGATTCTATCCTAAAGAGCTTAAGCAACAAAGGCTCAAGGAGTTTATTGACTTTAAGCAAGGTAGCTTGTCTGCGCAAGACTTTACTACGGAGTTCAACAAGCTTGCTCATTTTGCTCCGAGGCTTATCCGAGATGACGAGGACTGAGCCTTCTATTACCGCAACAAGCTGAGTGCCGTTCTTCAAAGTAAAGTGAGAAGGAATACTACCTCCTTTGGAGATTTATATGATGATGCGTTGTGGGCCGAGAATTCCATGAAGGCTATTAGGGATGAAGCTTTGATGAATAATCCCTCTCCTTCTTTCACCCCAAAGCCAAATGTTTATAAGAAGAGACCGTTTATTCTGTCTTCGTCTAACTCTTATGCTAACAAGAGGAGATTCAATCCTTCTTCAAATGCAAACACAAGAACTCCTGCTCCTTTCATTCCTCGAGCTACTTCAAATGTGGCTCATAGTCCTTATACTCCTCAAGCTCAACCTCAAGGTCGTCAATGTAACCGTTGTAGAGATCCACACCACCCCGGTGTGTCTTGTTCCAACGGACCTTATATTTGCTACTTTTGCCAAAAGGGTGGTCACCGTTATGAGGATTGCCCCGATCGAACGTTGCCCCCTCCTCCTGCTAAACCTAAGGGTTCTATCATTGTCATGAGCCGTGCCGAAGCCGATGCTCATCCAGATCTCATTACGGGTATGTTCTCAATCTTAGAGCAACCGTGTCTTATTCTATTTGATACCGGTGCTTCTATGTCTTTTGTGTCTTCGACTTATGCTAATAAATTATCTATCGAGCCTACATCTAGTGAGGATACTCCCATATCCTTACCATCCGGAGATATTATCTCTTGTTCTACTCTATATCCAAATGTCCCAATATCTATTGCGGGTTCTATCTTTCCCGCTAATCTCCTTAAGTTCCCTCTAGGAGAGTTCGATATAATCCTAGGTATCGATTGGTTAGCATTGTACCATGCTAGGTTCGAGTGTCGTGATCAAAAGATTTATTTAAAGAGTCCTTTAGGAGTTAGAATAACCTATAAGGGATCTCATCCCCGAAAAGGTGTGTCTTTGATTTCCGCAATGAAATTTGTAAGTATGGTAAGAAAAGGTCACCAAGCATACTTGTGTATTGTGACTTCTTCAACTACCTCCTAGCCAAGTATTGAAGATGTGCCTATAGTTCGGGAGTTCGTTGATGTATTCCCTGAAGATTTGCCCGGGATTCCTCCCGAGCGTGATGTTGAGTTCTCTATTGATCTTGTACCTGGTTCCGGACCCATAGCCAAAGCTCCTTACCGTATGGCTCCAACCGAGTTGAAGGAATTAAGAAAGCAGCTAGATGATATGATTGAGAAGGGTTTTATTCGACCAAGCGCCTCGCCTTGGGGTGCTCCTGTTCTCTTTGTAAAGAAGAAAGATGGTTCTATGAGGCTTTGTATTGATTATCGTGAATTGAATCGGATTACAATCAAGAATAGGTATCCTTTACCAAGAATTGAGGATTTGTTTGATCAACTAAAGGGTGCTTCTACTTTTTCCAAGATTGATTTGAGATCCGGTTATCACCAAATTCCTGTTCCAGATGTTGATATTCCGAAGACTGCTTTTAGTACAAGGTATGGTCTTTATGAGTTCAAGGTGATGCCATTTGGATTGACGAATGCTCCCGCTATTTTCATGGACCAAATGAACCGCACATTTAGTGAGTATCTTGACAAGTGTATGGTGGTATTCATTGACGATATTCTTATTTTCTCCAAGTCCGAAGAAGACCATGCTATTCATCTATGGACTATTTTGGGTGTTCTTCGTCGTCAGAAGTGGTATGCTAAATTCTCCAAGTGTGAATTTTGGTTACCTAAAGTGTCCTTTCTTGGGCATGTAATTTCTAAAGAAGGTGTAATGGTGGATCCTTCAAAGATTGAAGCTGTGGGGGATTGGAAGAGTCCGACCGATATTAGAGAAATTCGAAGTTTTCTTGGTTTAGCTGGTTATTACCGTAGATTTGTCAAGGATTTCTCTAAGCTTGCTAGACCAATGACCCAGTTGTTGAAGAAGAAAACCAAGTTCATATGGAATGAAGCTTGTGAAGCCGCGTTTCAAGAGCTAAAGAAAAGGTTAACTACCGCTCCGGTTTTGACTTTGCCTGAAGATGGAGTAGACTTTGATGTCTATTGTGATGCTTCTAAAATGGGATTGGGTTGTGTTCTTATGCAAAGTAGGAAAGTGGTGGCTTATGCTTCGAGGCAGTTGAGAGTTCATGAAGTGAACTATCCTACTCATGATTTGGAATTGGCCGCCGTTGTTCATGCTTTGAAGGTGTGGAGACACTACCTTATTGGTGTTCATTGTCGTATATTCACCGATCACAAGAGTTTGAAGTACATATTTACTCAAAAAGAGTTGAATATGAGGCAAAGAAGATGGTTGGAATTGGTGAATGATTATGATTTTGAGTTGTTGTACCATGAAGGGAAGGCTAATGTTGTTGCCGATGCTCTTAGTAGGAAAGCTTCTCATGCTTTGAATGCTATGCGGGTGTTACCCGATGATCTTTGTGCCGAGTTTCGAAAGTTGAAGTTGGAATTCGTGGAGCGTGGTTTTGTTTATGTTGGTGCTATGACTGCCGAACCTGTGTTTCTACATGAGATCCGCGAAAGCCAAGTTGACGATCTTACCTACAAGTCTATTCAAGCCAAACTTCTTGAAGGAAAAGCTAAAGATTTCAAGTTTAATGATGAAGGTGTTCTTCGTTTCCATGGCCGTTTATTTGTTCCTAATGCTCTTGATTTGAGGAAACGAGTTCTTGATGAAGTTCACCTTTCCTCTTATTCTATTCACCCCGGAGATGATAAGAAGTACAAAGACTTGAAGCTACAATTTTGGTCGCCGAACTTGAAGGGTGATGTTGTGTCTTATGTTGGAAGGTGTCTTACTTGCCAACAAGTGAAGATTGAACACAAGAGGCCCGGTGGATTGCTACAACCGTTGGATATTCCGCTATGGAAGTGGGAATCTGCACTGAAACTATTCAGAAAGACAACTAAACAATGACAATTTGATTGAGATTCAGACACTTTGCAAATACTATGCTTCTGTTTGAATTGATTGTTAAAGAACAAGGATAGGACCTTAACCAAAGCACAAAGCCAATGATTGAGGGTTGAACTTTTGATCCCAGCACACAGCTAAGGACCCAAGCTCACTTCCAAGCACAAAGCAAAGGAAGTTGTCTCAAGCACACAGCCAAGAGATGCAACAGAAACAAGGTTTCAGTTTTATGTTTTTTCTTCAAATATGCTTTGTATTTCATTAGGTGAAGGCCTTATATAGGCAGCAAGGATACACTCAGACGTTTAGGACACATCTAGGGCCACAAGGGCTTACAACATCAAACAAAATAACAGCTACAAACTTGCAGAATTCTTACCTGTGCTGTGTGAGGGAGCTCTATTGAATGCAAACTCAGCTTGTGACAGTTTGATATCCCAATCCTTTAATGACTTAGCAATGATACATCTCAAGATTCTTCCTAGAGTTTTGTTAGTAACCTCTGTCTGCCCATCTGTTTGGGGATGGTATGCTGTGCTGAAGAGTAACCTTGAACCTAGGAGCCTCCATAGTGACCTCCAAAAGTGGCTCATAAACTTAGTATCCCTATCAGACACAATGCTTCTTGGTACCCCATGCAACTTTACTATTTCCTTGAAGTAGAGTTCTGCTACCCCCATGGCATCTTCTGTCTTCTTACAAGCAACAAAATGGGCCATTTTGCTGAACCTATCCACTACCACCATTACTGAGTCTTGGCCCCTTTGTGTCCTAGGCAATGCCACTATGAAATCCATACTGATGTCCTCCCAAGGTTTGTTTGGTACAGGTAGTGGGGTGTAGGGACCTGCATGGAACTGTGACTTGGCTAGTTGACAGGGTTTGCACCTTTTAATGGTGTCCTGCACATCACCTAGCATCTTGGGCCAATAGAACTGATCATGCAATATCTCATAGGTCTTTTGTACCCCAAAGTGCCCTGCAAGTCCATTGCAATGGACCTCCTTGACTAGTAATCCTCTGTAAGGACCTCTAGGTATGCATAGTTTGTTTCCTTTGAAGAGGAATCCATTCTGTGTCAAGTACTTGCTCCCCTTCTTGAGTTTTCCCTCTGCATACACTTCCCATTCCTCCTTGAAGTCTGGATCTTCCATGTAGAGTTCCTTCATGAATTCAAAGCCTAGGACCCTTTGCTCCATGAATGACAACATCACAGATCTCCTAGAAAGAGCATCAGCTACTACATTGTTCTTGCCTTCTATGTACTTGCTTGAAAAGGAGAAGGATTGCAGGAATTCTACCCACTTGGCATGCCTAGGGTTGAGTTTGTGTTGACCATTGATGAACTTTAAAGCCTCATGGTCTGAATGTAGCACAAAAGGCTTAGGTTTTAGGTAATGCCCCCAATGATTCAGAGCTCTCACTATGGCATAAAACTCTTTGTCATAGGTAGAGTAATTTAACCTTGCTCCACTTAGCTTCTCACTGAAATAGGCTATGGGCCTCTTCTCTTGAACCAGTACTGCCCCAACTCCTAACCCACTTGCATCACATTCTACTTCAAACAGTTTGTTTAAGTCAGGTAAGCCTAGTATAGGGGATCTACACAACAGATCCTTAATGGTTTTGAAGGACTTCTCTGCCTTTTCTCCCCAAGTAAACTCTCCTTTCTTCATGCATTCTGTGATAGGAGCCATGATAGAACTGACCCCCTGAATGAACCTTCTATAGAAGGATGCCAACCCATGGAAACTCCTGACCTCTGTTACTGTCTTAGGTGTAGGCCAATCCCTGATTGCCTTAACCTTCTCAGGATCAACAGCTACCCCATCCTTTGATATGATGAACCCAAGGAAGTGAACCTCAGGCTGCATGAAAGTGCACTTCCTAGCTTACCATATAGCTTATTCTTCCTGAGAACCTCACAAAGCAAGTTCAGATGTTGTAGGTGTTCCTTCTTGCTTGAACTGTAGACTAGAATGTCATCAAAGTATACCATAATGAAATTTCCCAAGTAAGGCCTTAAGACTTCTGTCATGAGCCTCATGAAGGTGCTAGGGGCATTGGAGAGCCCAAATGGCATCACTAACCATTCATACAGCCCATGCTTGGTCTTGAAAGCAGTCTTCCACTCATCTCCAGCTCTTACCCTTACTTGATGATACCCTTGCCTTAGATCAATCTTAGTGAACACTTGAGCCCCACTGAGTTCATCCAGAATGTCATTGAGTCTAGGTATAGGGAACCTATACTTAATGGTGATATTGTTAATTGCTCTGCTATCTATACACATCCTCCAAGTTCCATCCTTCTTATGCACTAGCAGTGCTGGTACAGCACAAGGACTAAGAGACTCCCTGACATACCCTTTGCTAAGCAATTCTCCCACCTGAGATTGCAGCTCTTGTGTTGCCCTGGGGTCACTTCTATAGGCTGGCTTGTTTGGAAGGACAGCCCCAGGTACTAGATCAATGTGGTGCTTAATTCCCCTTAGTGGGGGTAATCCACTCGGTAGTTCAGCAGGGAAAACATCCTCATAGGTTTTCAGCAAGGCTTGTACTTCCTTAGGCACTTGGTTAGACCCTTCCCCTACCTCCTTGGTGAGGAGGACATAGACTGGCCTAAGATCATTTAACTCTTGCTCCATCTCTGCTTCACTTAACAGCAGAACTTCCTTAGCAGCTTCAGTTAAGAGGGGAGGGTTCCCTTTCAGGATAGGGGGTAAAGGAGCTAAGATGATTTTCTTCTTCCCAAACCTAAAAGAGTAAGTATTGTCCCTTCCCTGATGGACAGCATCCCTATCAAACTCCCAGGGCCTCCCTAATAGGAGGTGACAAGCATCCATAGGCAATACATCACACAAGGCCTCATCAGCATATCCTTTCCCAATAGAAAATGGAACACCACATTGTTGATCTACTCTAACTTCAGCCCCCTTGTTCAGCCACCTAAGCTTGTAAGGTTGAGGGTGGTCTTTGGTGGGCAATGTTAGTTTATCCACCATTGTCTTAGAGGCTACATTGGTGCAACTCCCTCCATCCACAATCATATTACACACCCTCCCTTTTATGGTGCACCTAGTTCTAAAGATCTGGTGTCTTTGATCTTCTTCTAAGGGTTGGGGTTGTGTGTGCATCACCCTCCAAGTCACCAGACTTAACCCAGCATCAGGTTCTATCAACTCCTCATTAGCCTCTATCTCAGGCTCTTCCATCTCCTCATCACAGACCAAAACCTCATCATCCCCCCAATGGATTACCTCTAGAGTGCTCAGAGCTCTTTTAGATGGACATTCTCTAGCAAAATGTCCATATCCTTGACATTGAAAACACGTTTTGAGGGGGGTAGTCTTCCTTTGGCCTGCCTCAACAACCTTGCTTTTATCAGGGTTAAAAGGAGTCTTAGTAGGAGCCACATGTTCTCCCATCTTAATTCCTACAAAAGGTTTGTAGTTAGGTGTTCTAGCAGGAGTTTTAGAGACACTGGCTTTCCCTTTCCCCAACTTTTCTACTCTTAAGGACCAGTTGACAGCTTCCTCAAAGGAGTATATGTTTTGCAGCCTAACTTTACTAGCTATCCTCTCATCCAAGCCTTCTAAAAACCTTGCTATCTTTTGCTCAGATTTCTCAACAACCTCACATTGCAATGTAAGTTGTTCAAAGTCTCTTAAATAAGATTCTACAGGTTTTTGTTCTTGTTTAAGGTGAGTGAGCTTAATGAACATGTCCTGAGTATAGTCCCTAGAGACAAACTTAGCTCTCATCTTCTTTTTCAGTTTGAGCCATGACTTAACAGGTTCTTTCCCTTCCCTAACCCTCAAGGTTTTCATGTTTTCATACCACAGTGAGGCATAGCCTTTTATTTTCATGATAGCAACCTTAAAAGCCTTTCTATCAGTGTATCCTTTAAACTCAAAGACTCTTTCTACAGACCTTAGCCAATCTAAGAAATCATCAGGGTTCAAGCTACCTCGAAAGTCAGGAATCTCTACCTTGATATCTTTGTCTTGGTGTCTGAGAAGATTGTGATCTGAGCCATCTGAATCTGACATTTCAAACTGATCTACAGGTTGTCTCCTCCTTACTCCACCTTGTGGGAAAGGTGCTCCTCTCCCTCGACCTCTGCCTCCCCTTGTATCATTGTTCTGTTGGCCCTCAAGGAGTTCATTGACAGATCTAGAGACCTCCATTACAGTTCTGGCAAGATCTTGAATTGTGTTTTCAAGACCTGTGATTCTCTCTTCAATCATGGTTGTATTTTGTGTTTTTAATGTAGTTAGGTAGATGAACTCACAAACCAAAGATCTGATAACCAATTTGCACTGAAACTATTCAGAAAGACAACTAAACAATGACAATTTGTTTGAGATTCAGACACTTTGCAAATACTCTGTTTCTGTTTGAATTGACTGTTAAAGAACAAGGATAGGACCTTAACCAAAGCACAAAGCCAATGATTGAGGGTTGAACTTTGATCCCAGCACACAGCTAAGGACCCTAGCTCACTTCCAAGCACAAAGCAAAGGAAGTTGTCTCAAGCACACAGCCAAGAGATGCAACAGAAACAAGGTTTCAGTTTTATGTTTTTACTTCAAATCTGATTTGCATTTCATTAGGTGAAGGCCTTATATAGGCGGCAAAGATACACTCAGACGTTTAGGACACATCTAGGGCCACAAGGGCTTACAACATGAAACAAAATAACAGCTACAAACTTGCAGAATTCTGACATAAAGTAGATAAAGTAGAAAGTAGTTTCTAAAGAGACAATCTTCCTTAATTGTTTGATCAGGTGTGTCTTGGGTGAAGAGTGGACTTTCAAGCTTGGGTTTGTGAACCAAACTGGAGTAGGAAGGCTCCCAAAGATGTGCTGAAGGTACCTCACGCATTGTTTGTTCAAAAGGGGAAGGTTGACAGTGACATATTAACTACTACACCAAAGGCTGAAATCTGTACAGTTTGAAGTTGTCCCTAAGCTAACTCTTTGTGTGTTTGTTTCTTGGAAGGGAAGTCCTGGGGAAAGTTGTAGAGGACCTTCCCAAGACATAGGTTTAGGGACTGGTTAGGCTTGTTTGATTGGCTAAAGAGGAAGTTTTGACAAAACAGCTACACTGCTACATGTAAGGCTGTAACTGTACTGGTTCACTTGGGTTGTGTTTTGAGGGGTGTTCTTGACGTTTTCTGAGGAAGGTTCCCTGGACAAAAAGGTAGTAGACCCTCCCTAGTACCATGCCCCATAGTTGGTTTGGAGTCCCTAAGCTTGAAAGTTGCCCTGAGACCCTCCCCAAGGCACTGCTGCTGGCTGAGTTTCCAAAGGTTTTGTTGGCTTGTTTTGTGAGTCTGTTTTGTGGCTTGGTTGGTCTTGGCTCGTGTCATGGCTACCACTGGCTCGTGTCTTTGTGTGGTGGCTTGGGCCTGGGCTATACAAAGCATTAAGATAGCTTTTGACATAGGGTAGGTTTGGCATTGAATCCTGGTTAGGCTGATCATAGGTTGCTTGTCCTTGTCTTTGAGCATGGCCTTGAACTCCTGTTGCACTTCCCCTCTTAGCTTCCTCTATCCGTATTGGTAATAAAATTACCGTCTTTCTCGCTTTTTAAATTATCCGTCTTTCTCAAGGTGAATGATATTCATCTTTTATTATCTAATTGTATGTAGGTGGAGACTAGGAAGGTTTAGAAACCGTTTAAAGACGCGAAAAGGTAACGGTGAAGGGTTACTCGATATCATTTACGTGTTTTATGTGATTTTTAGGATAGAAACCGTATTTAGAATATGGTTAGTATGCTTAGGACATGTGTTGTTGTTGATGGATGTTGTTAGTTGTTAATTGATATGAGAATTGATGATTTGTGGTGATAAATGAGGAGTTTGTTGTTGATAACATGTTGATTTTTGATCGTCGTTGAATCCCGTGAAGGACACAGGCTGCGTTGGGAGACGCAGGCTGCGTCGTAGGACGCAGGCTGCGTCGTGGTGACGCAGGCTGCGTCACACGCTGCCAACAGAAAGTTTCCTGCACTGACCCCTTTTCGTAAAATGATCATATCTCCTTCGTTACTTGCTTGTTTTGGGCGTGTGACATCTCTTTGGAACCGTAAGAGGATAAGCTATCACCTCCAATTGGAATTTATGCATTTTCATGTCTAGAACTCTAGTTATGACCGTTTGAAGTGGACCCTTGTTTTCGTTGGGTTCCAAACAACGTTGTTTTGGAGAGGTGATCTATGTTTTTATTCGTTATGCTTCCTAAACTTGCTCTAATACTTATGTATCATGTATTGATTCATTTTCATCATATTTAAGTTTATATAATGCCATACTCACATGTTTTTGTGACGGTTTTTGGTATGTCCCACTTTGAGTCGGTTTTTACAAATGTTACGGTTTGAGCACAAATTTCCTATATGCTTTGTACTCTCATTTCCCGGCTACACCCTTATACTCGTTAGACTGGAATGTCGGAGCGATGGGGTGTATCCTTGATGCTTGTATGCATGTTTTAGGGGGGGTATGACGACGTTGTTAGGAGGGAACCAAATGCGTT
>JAIUZE010013941.1:0-10557 GCA_022085475.1 Heliosperma pusillum
GTGCCTTTGTAGTGAAGAAACTTTGGAGCGCGTCGACGTATCTCAACCTTGTGTCTAGGATCATCAGGTAGCTTTTGGTGATCTAAGAAGTCAATGATAGGTTGACTCCAGTTACTTTCATCAGCTGTGTAGACACATATTATGTTTGTTGCATCTACATTTTCTTCTCCTTCAAGCAACGATACTGCCCAACGATTGCAAACAGGAACTTGCATAGACTCTTCTGCCCCCAATGCCAAAGTGGCTGCATAGTTAGCAAGTGCGTCAGCCAACTTATTGGCACTCCTCACTACATGACCAATATTGATGAGGTCAAGTTGATTAAGCAATTGTAGCGCCTGTCGATGGTAGGGAATAAGATCTTTTTTTGCTTCATATTTGTCAAGGACTTGGTTTATCACCAGTTCTGAGTCCCCGTATATCTCCATATCCCTAACACCTATTTCGATTGCCATTTGAAGCCCAAGTATGAGAGCTTGGTATTCTGCCACGTTATTTGAACACAACTGACTAAGTGTGAATGAGTATGGCATGATATGATTTTGTGGAGATATGAATATAAACATAGCCGGATTGGGATTTCATATCATCCCTATCTGTCTGGAAACTGGCGTCTGTGTAACCCTTTACACCTAACTCAGTCTCACCTCCAAACACTAAGAACGAATCCTTGGTCCTTCTCAAGTACTTAAGGATGTTCTTAACGGCTATCCAGTGACTCTCACCTGGATTTGCTTGGTAACGACTTGTCATGCTCAAAGCATATGCAACATCGGGACAAGTGCACATCATACCATACATGATTGATCCAACAGCGGATGCGTAAGGGATCAATTTCATGCGTTCAATCTCCTCGGGTTTGGTAGGGCACTCTGACTTGCTCAAAGTGATCCCACTACCCATAGGAAGAAAGCCTCGCTTAGAGTTTTTCAAGTTGAACCGATCAATAATTTTATCAATATAAGTTTCTTGAATTAATGCTAGTATCCTTTTTAGATCTATCCATATAGATCCGGATACCTAAGATGCGCTGGGGCTCTCCTAAGTCTTTCATTTGGAAATGAATCCCTAGCCACTCCTTCACAAGTAAGCATTGGTATATCATTCCCAATGAGTAGTATGTCATCTACATACAAGACTAGAAAAGTTACTTTACTCCCACTAAACTTCCTGTATAAACATGGTTCCTCGACACTTCGAGTGAAACCATTTTGTTTAATTACATGATCAAAATGATGATTCCAACTCTTGGATGCTTGTTTAAGACCATAGATAGATCTCTTAAGTTTGCATACCTTCTTAGGGTTTAATGGATCCACAAAACCTTCAGGTTGTGTCATGTACACTTCCTCTTTTAGAATCCCATTCAAGAAGGCGGTTTTGACATCCATTTGCAAATCTCATAATTATGAAATGCGGCAACCGCTAAGATAATCCTTATGGATCGAAGCATCGCGACTGGGGCGAAGGTTTCGTCATAGTGAAGACCATGAACTTGGGTGAAACCTTTTGCCACCAATCTAGCTTTGTAAACATCATTATGTTTATCTATGCCGCTTTTGATCTTATAGATCCACTTACACTGAAGAGGTCTTACCTATTTAGGTAATTCAACCAAGTCTCATACTTGATTGTCGTACATAGAATTCATTTCGAATTGCATGGCTCCTAGCCATAGCTTTGAGTCGGGACTAGAGATGGCTGCTTTGTAGGTAGTAGGTTCGTTACTTTCAAAAAGTAACACATTGTAGTCACCACCTTCCTCTATAATACCAAGGTATCTATCAGGTTGATGACTAATTATGCTTGACCTCCTAGGTTCCGAAGGAATTATGACCGTGTTGGACGAAGAGGGAACGTTTTCCTCGTTTTCCTCTACGTCCTTTTTCGGTTTGTGGCTCTTGGATTTTATCAAGTTTAAATTTTCTCCCACTCTGTCTTTTAGAAATAAAATCATTTTATAAAAAGACTGCATCACGAGATACAAACACTTTGTCCTCGTGTTTATTGTAGAAGTAATAACCACGTGTTTCCCTTGGATATCCTACAAATAGACATTTGTCGGATTTGGGTATGAGTTTATCGTCAGACTTACTCTTAACAAACGCCTCGCATCCCCAAATTCCCATGAACAACAAATAAGGGACTTTCCTTGTCCATAACTCATATGGAGTCTTGTTTGCTGCTTTAGTCGGGCTTTGATTTAGTGAGAATATTGCTGATAAGATAGCGAAACCCCAAAAATAATCAGGAAGCTCTGTTAGACTCATCATAGATCGAACCATATCTAATAAAGTTCGATTTCTCCTTTCGGACACACCATTTAATTGAGGTGTGCCAGGAGGAGTCCATTGTGATACTATACCACAATCCTTTAGGTGTGAATCAAATTCATTCTTCAAGTATTCACCACCACGATCGGATCGTAGGGCTTTAATCTTTTATTCAATTTGGTTTTCTACTTCATGTTGAAACTCTTTGAATTTTTCAAAAGCATCAATTTTGTGCCTCATCAAGTAGACATATCCATATTTACTCAAGTCGTCGGTAAAAGTAATGAAGTAGTGATAACCACCTATAGTTTGGAGAGTCATTGGGCCGCATAAATCCGTATGTATAAGGCCTAATACTTCACTTGCTCATGTCCCTTTTCCCGTAAAAGGAGCACGAGTCATCTTGCCTAGAAGACAAGATTCGCATACACCATAAGATTTGTAATCGAATGGTTTGAGTACTTTAGACGAAACAAGTCTCTATATGCGTCGTTCGTTTATGTGCCCTAAACGACAATGCCAAAGGTATGATTGATTAGGTTCACCTGTTTTAAGCCTCTTGTTTTCTACATGATAGACCTCTTTTGTAATATCTAGAACATAAATACCTCCAATAAAAATGGCCTCGCCATAAACCATTTCATTAAAAGAAAAAGTACAATGATTTTTCTTAATTCCAAAAGAAAAACCTTCCATGTCTAGCACAGAAATGGAGATAATGTTCTTGGTAAGAGTTGGTACATAATAGCAATTATTTAAATACAACTCTAAACCATTAGGCAAAAGAAGAACGTAGGTGCTCACGGAAAATGCGGCTACTTTAGCTCCATTTCCCATGCGCAAGTCCACGTCACCCTTGGCTAGTGCTCGCGCGTCCTTCAGCCCCTGTACATGATTACAAAGGTGAGAACCAAAACCGGTATCAAATACCCAAGAAGATGTACTAGCAAAGTTAATATATATCATATAGAGTGATGAAGAATTTTACCTGACGTTGTCACACAACCGTCCTTTTTGTCTTTCAAGTATTTGGGGCAATTGCGTTTCCAATGCCCTTTGCCATTACAATAATAGCAATCCGCATCCACGTGTTTGTTGACTTTGGGCTTGGGATTCATAAAGACCTTGCCCTTTCCCTTGCCAACATTCTTGAAAAGAGTCTTACCCTTTCCTTTGTTCTTCTTCACACCAAGGTTCATGTTCTTCAATCGCATTGAAAGAACATCCTTGGGTTCACTCCCACTAGCCTCCATGTCCCTCTCCGCTTGGGTGAGGAGTGCTTGGAGTTCATGGAAACTCTTTTCCATGTCATTCATGTTGTAGTTCACCCTAAAGTGGGTTAACTTTGGTGTGAGTGAGTGAAGGATTCTACCCACCACTAGCTCCTTTGGAATTTTGCACCCTAGACCCTCTAAGGTGTCGGCGTGCTCAACCATTTTGAGCACGTGTGGGCCAACTTTTTGGCCCTTTTGGAGCTTAGTCTCAAAGAATTTCGTAGCCGCCTCATATTGGAGAATTTTAGGGGGTTGCGAAAACTTTGATATTATCCTTGTGAATATCCCATAAGCATTGAGACATATCAATTGGAGTTTGAGTTTGGGTGAGATGGACCAAATCAAGACATTCTTGACATCATTGGCAACCTTCAAATAAAGGTCATATTCGGCCCGAGCCACCGAGGTCGACCTTGACCCAGGTTCGGTGGGAGGGGCTTCGATCAAGTAGCGAAGCACGTTATCGGATATCGCGGCGCTCTTGATCGTTGATTCACATTCAACAAAGTTACTACCCGTTATCTTTTAGGACACATTTGTCCATGACGGACCTCATGGACCATGAGTCCTTACCCAAGGTTGCGGTATTCCATGATGTTGACATCGTGCGAATATGGTTACTACAACAAAAAGAAATATATAAACATTCATTGTTATAATAATTTACTTGAAAACCATTTTAACAAGTTTAGCATTTATATAATGACCCCTCACTAAATTATATAAATGATTCCAAGACCCAACTTTAAAATAAAAATAATCATTGTATGCTACCTTTATCTAAAAATGGTAAGTCATTACTTGACTAAATCTACCCTTAGAATTCTTGGTTGACGGATTTCAACTACATCCATCTCCTAGTCCCAAGATAACGCTTATCTCGTTGAGTCCAATCCAATTTTGGCTTGTGATCGTATCACCCTACTTACCCGAGGTAAAAAGGGACCCACGAGCGTGGTAGCCCTAATGAACACGGGATTCATAGGTGTTATTAATTGGTAAGGCTAATCTCAATTTTTAAATATGTGATAGATCTTGTCAATTTAGTCATTAATTCCCTATAAGTGAACTAAATCGGTGAATTGTAAATAACGTTGAATTGACAATAACGGAAAAATAAAATGCATGTGTGACGATTTTGGCATGAGCGGAAATAAAGCAAGAAACCAAGCAACGAAAAAATCCTAGTAGGGCCATCTAGCTAATCAAATTAACTAGTACAAATTCGGAAACCAATTCCTTGGTCCCTTGCCTCTTCACTTGGAATGCCTTCCAAAAATGGCACCGTCTTGAGGGAGTCACCGGTCTTCATAATAAATAATTACAAATATACAAATTCCTATTATACATTTATTCTATAAAATGAAACTATTAATTATTACAAACCGGCGATACGAGATCGCAATAAATAATATAACCGAACCGTTAATCCCTTACATTACGGGTAATAACGATTAAAATAACTAGGCCATACTAGGTACAAAATTTGAATAAATTATTAAATAAATGACATTCATTCATTCAACCATAAAAAATTAATTGCTGCAAAATTCATGCCAAAAATTGCCCTGAACACATTCATGCTCATTGTAGCTCGATTTTACGGAATTTATTGATTTTTAACCATTAAAAATCAATATCAACATTTAAATATCATTTAAATTCAAACTAATTATCTAAACTGTATTAGAACTCAAAATTAGTCCCTACTAATTTTGTTGGTCATCAATTAGATCGATTTGATTTTATTTGCTAAATATAACGGTTTAATCAAAACTTTTATGAAATAAACCCAAAATAAAATATAAACATCATACACATTTGAAACCAAAATTGTTTTACATTATGGAAAATTTCCAGAAACTCCAAAAATAAAAAACATTTGCTCAAAAGTTTTAAATTAATTTTATGAACATATAACTTTGTATTTAACGGTTTTATCAAATACAAACCATTAAATATAGTAAAACAATGAAATAAAATATAAAATTTCACCAAGATGATAAACATCAGAATGTAAAATGTACCAAAAAATTTCATGACCAGAAAAGGACGTTTCATTTTTATGAACATTATAATCTCATATTATCGACTTTTATCTTATAAAAATCAATAAACATGCAATACTTAATTAGAAGTCACGAAGTTTTACATACAGTATTTAAGACATGCATGTGAGATCATATTAAAATTTCATGGCCAGAATCAACATGCAACTAATTTTAGTTAACTTTTAACATAAAATATGCGTATTAACTCGGTTTAAAAGCCAAAAATCAAAATAAATAGCAAATTGATCCCTAAAATCACGAAATTTGACCACAAACATTTTGAAGTCAGTAGGTGTACATGAACCAAAAACTTTCGTCCAAATCATATTTTAACTCAAATGTTTTATTTATTAGTTAGCTTATAACTTTTAATAAAAATGCTTAAAATGAACATGCATGCTACAAGATAGCTCTGATACCACATGAAAGTCCATAGACCTTAATTAGACTCCTCTAATTAGTTACTAAATTACTTGTTAATTTAGTGTTTAATGATCTATGTAACATGCATGCAAATATAAAGACATTATATAAAAGAAGAAATGTCCTCACATTGAAATGGAAATGATATGAGCACAATAAGAACTCTTTCTTATTGTTCTTGAGCTATGATATAGATGATCCTCCAAGAATCTTCAAACTAGAAGATCTCCTTTAAATTGCACCCAAGATTAACCCAAATAAACTTAATTTATTACTAGCTAGATAATAAGAAAAGTTACACTAATATTTAGAATATATTACTACCTTAGTAATACTTAGTCAATATTATTATATGAGAGTTTTTAGAGAGATGAGAGGATTTTAGTGAGATGAGTAAGAACAAGCAAGAAAGAACACTACAAAATGAACAACCATAGTGCTCTTTTATAAGCACTATGGCCGGTCCAAGTAGGCCTCACAAGGCTCTTATTTTGCTTATTTTAATTCACATGCAAATTGGTAGTGTGTAAGGAAGTATAAGCATAATGTAGTGGCAGTTCAATTTGGATTATTTGAGCATAAAATAGAGCAACAATCATCATGCTTCCACTACTACTCCAACCGGCCACATGTGGCTCATTATGGTCCATTTTGATTTTTGATATTTGTCCCATAAATACTTATTAATCATATGCTTAATTATCTTGTACAATTAAGTGTTAATTTGATCATATAGCAATTATATGACATAAATTAATAAACAATATGTACTTAACAGTTAAGTGATATTTTACCATTATATTAATATATAATGGGTCACACAATGCTTAGTTAATTTATTTTACAACTCCTTGTAAATATAATTAACTAATTGCCTTTATCTCAAAATATATGTAAAACCTAAAATAGTAAATTAACGATTAATTACTAAACTAGATCTTATTTAATCATTTTAAAATAACATATTAATTTAATAGTCAATTATCGCATAATTGAAAAATAAACTTAATCGAATTTGAGTTCCTAACTTAATTTCTAACTATTAACTCTCGTACATATCAAATATATGTAATGGACTAATCAACTGTATCATATATAAATAATTAGTTACTATTTGGTTTTCATGCTATAGGTGTGACCGAAAGGGATCAGTTGATCACTGCCGTCATACGACAATAACGTCAAACTCTAGTCGGCCAACCGTTATTGATTTACGTTAATCAACCGACTAATTATATATATATAGTCAATAAATATCCCAATTATATTCCATAATGAGATTTATTATGTGGCGCACTATTGTGGAGGACACCTACTTCAACAATCACGACTCTCCATGGAGGAATCGTGCAATGAACCTGGCCTGGCGACCGCAGGAAACTGTGAGTACTCTGAGTTGGGGCATTTCGATCCCTCTTTAAAGTTACCATCTAATGAACCTAGCCAGCTCGTCGACTACAAGAGGAGCATGTCAACACTTTTCGAAGAAAGTCAAAGTACTTTGAACATTGAAATAGAGAGCATCAATTTTATTTTTCCAAGGACTTGATTGTTTTGGAGTTTATTAAGCCGTGCACAGTTTAAGATCTTGCGGGCCATGAGCAGTTTTTGTTTTTTTTGTGTTTTTGTTTTTTTTGGTGTGGCTGCATTTGAACAAAGTGTTTGCTCAAGCTGCCTACGTACTCGCAAAGGTTCCAAGGGTGACAACTTCCAAGATCAAGTCAACGTAGTTCAGAGAAGGGGTTTGGTGTTTGCTTGGTGGTGTGGCTGCACTTGAGCTACATGTTCACCCAAGTTGCCTACATACTTGTAAAGCACGAAATATACTTCACAAGATCAAGCCGACGTAGTTCATGATGGAAGTCATTATTTTTTTTGTAAGGTTATTTTTTTTGTGATGTGAGGTGTTTTTTTTTTGCGCTATTTTAACTCTTGCTTAGGAGCTGGATTGCAGTTTACGCTCTTGCTTAGGAGCAGGATTGCAGTTTACGCTCTTGCTGAGGAGCAGGTTTGTTGAGGTTCAAGAATAGTAGCGTTTCAAAAAGTTCCCATTGATTGGGCCTACATGCACGCCATCTTTATCTACTATTTTGTAGGCACCATTTGTGTAGACCTCCTACACCACATAAGGGCCATCCCACTTAGAGGTGAATTTACCAACAGGCTTGTGAGAGGTGATGATTGGCCTTCGCACTGCAAATACCAGATCTCTGCATGGAAACAACGAGGGCACAGTTTTTTGTTAAATGCGCGTGTCAACCTTGCTTGATAGCATTGGAGCTGTTTTTGGGCCTCAAGTTGTTTTTCATCGAGAGCCTCTAACTCTGCCAATCGCAACTTATCATTTTCATCTTCTTTGAGTCCCTCCTGCATCGCGTTGCGTAAGGATGGGATCTGCAACTCTAATGGCAACACAGCTTCTACTCCATACACCAAAGCATACGAGGTTGCTTGAGTAGGCGTTTTGTAAGTGGTGCGATATGCCCACAATGCCTCGCCAATTCTTTTATGCCAGTCCCGTTTTGAGTTTGCTACTAATTTTATGAATAAGTTGCAGAGTGTCTTATTGAAAGTTTCAGCCAAACCATTTGCAGAAGCGTTGTACATTCATAACTTGTACTGCCTGAACTTGAACTTTTCTGCCAGACTTGTCATCAAATGGTTGAAGAATTGCTTCCCATTATCTGTTATGATTCGTTGAAGTACGCCATATCTAAAAATGATTTGGGTTTGAATGAACTCTACGACATTTTCCTTTTTGACTTCTCGTAGTGTGATGGCTTCTGCCCATTTTGAGAAGTAGTCAGTCTCGGCGAGAATGTACTCGTGCCCATTCGAGGCCTTCGAAATGAGTGGTCCTACAACGTCTAAACCCCAAGCTTCAAAGGGACATGAAGAAACAGTAGGGTGTAATGGCTCTGGTGGTCTGTGTATGAAGTTTGCATAGAATTGACAAGGTCCGTACCTTTTTGCGAAGTCCATACAATCTTGCACCATGGTTGGCTAGTAATACCCCATTCTTTTTACTCGATCATGAAGTTTAGGCCCAGACTGATGCGCACCACAAATGCCAGAGTGAGCTTCATGCATTGCTTCATCAGCTTCATTTTTACTTAAACACCTCAACCATTGTCCTAAGAAAGAACGTCTGTAGAGCGTGCCTTTGTAGTGAAGAAACTTTGGAGCGCGTCGACGTATCTCAACCTTGTGTCTAGGATCATCAGGTAGCTTTTGGTGATCTAAGAAGTCAATGATAGGTTGACTCCAGTTACTTTCATCAGCTGTGTAGACACATATTATGTTTGTTGCATCTACATTTTCTTCTCCTTCAAGCAACGATACTGCCCAACGATTGCAAACAGGAACTTGCATAGACTCTTCTGCCCCCAATGCCAAAGTGGCTGCATAGTTAGCAAGTGCGTCAGCCAACTTATTGGCACTCCTCACTACATGACCAATATTGATGAGGTCAAGTTGATTAAGCAATTGTAGCGCCTGTCGATGGTAGGGAATAAGATCTTTTTTTGCTTCATATTTGTCAAGGACTTGGTTTATCACCAGTTCTGAGTCCCCGTATATCTCCATATCCCTAACACCTATTTCGATTGCCATTTGAAGCCCAAGTATGAGAGCTTGGTATTCTGCCACGTTATTTGAACACAACTGACTAAGTGTGAATGAGTATGGCATGATATGATTTTGTGGAGATATGAATATAAACATAGCCGGATTGGGATTTCATATCATCCCTATCTGTCTGGAAACTGGCGTCTGTGTAACCCTTTACACCTAACTCAGTCTCACCTCCAAACACTAAGAACGAATCCTTGGTCCTTCTCAAGTACTTAAGGATGTTCTTAACGGCTATCCAGTGACTCTCACCTGGATTTGCTTGGTAACGACTTGTCATGCTCAAAGCATATGCAACATCGGGACAAGTGCACATCATACCATACATGATTGATCCAACAGCGGATGCGTAAGGGATCAATTTCATGCGTTCAATCTCCTCGGGTTTGGTAGGGCACTCTGACTTGCTCAAAGTGATCCCACTACCCATAGGAAGAAAGCCTCGCTTAGAGTTTTTCAAGTTGAACCGATCAATAATTTTATCAATATAAGTTTCTTGAATTAATGCTAGTATCCTTTTTAGATCTATCCATATAGATCCGGATACCTAAGATGCGCTGGGGCTCTCCTAAGTCTTTCATTTGGAAATGAATCCCTAGCCACTCCTTCACAAGTAAGCATTGGTATATCATTCCCAATGAGTAGTATGTCATCTACATACAAGACTAGAAAAGTTACTTTACTCCCACTAAACTTCCTGTATAAACATGGTTCCTCGACACTTCGAGTGAAACCATTTTGTTTAATTACATGATCAAAATGATGATTCCAACTCTTGGATGCTTGTTTAAGACCATAGATAGATCTCTTAAGTTTGCATACCTTCTTAGGGTTTAATGGATCCACAAAACCTTCAGGTTGTGTCATGTACACTTCCTCTTTTAGAATCCCATTCAAGAAGGCGGT
>JAIUZE010013942.1:0-21683 GCA_022085475.1 Heliosperma pusillum
TCCCTTCGTCCTCGTTTTTCGTGGATTAGCATCTCAAGGTCTTTTAATGGGTATAAAAAATCGACTTGGTTGCAACCACGAGTGTCAGACACGACACGGCACCGTACCCGAAGAGTCGGAGTAACACATGTACTTTCACTAGGTAACTTGCAAACATATAGGCCATAACAAAATGACATTACAATAATTACTCCCTCCGTTCCATGTAATGAGTCATTTTAGGAACAAATTTTTAGCAACTCGTTTTACTTTGTTCCATGTATTAAAAGTTGGGAAGTACTCTCAACTACGAGTATTAGATTGGTAGAAAGGGTTTACTTGACTATTTTCAAAGATCATTTGTTATATATACTAACAGTACAACTTTCACCACAGGAAAATAGGGCAAAAAACACACAAATATACGTTTCACCATGGCATCAAACGAAATATCAGCTAAAGTCAAAATCCATAGAAATCATTGCCTTTAACAACAAAGTCTACAAGCATTCAACACCACAGAAAACACAATTCTAAACATAAAATCAGGGCAAATGATCTTTCAAGCATTAACTAAACATAAACCGAAATACAGTTGTAAGACAGTTAGTTACTTATTCTTAGTAGACTTCTTCTTGCCTGAAACGGGAGCTGATACGGGTTTAGGATGACGGTCGGCTTCGACAGGATCAAGCCACTTAAGAGGGTGGCGATTAACCCACGGCCAATTAGGGACAATCATCAATGCTGTTAAAACGACACCGCCGGCGTATATAAGGATCATCATCTTAAAAGAACCTAAAACATATCCACTAATAAAAGCAACTGCTGCGCAAATCAATAGCATTATTTGCATCAATTGTTCTGCTAGTTTTTGCCCTTGCCAATCCATTGCTTTCGATTCTAATCAATTTCAAACCCTAGAAAATCAACAACAACAATAATCATCATATATTTTGATGTATGGATCGCACGATCAAAATTAACAGAATTTCATTGATTTAATCATCAAAACCCTAGAAATTACAACAACCATCGCAATATGGGGTTTAGATTGCAAGATTATAATCAACATTATCGTAAACCGAAACAAGAAATCAGAAATAATAAGAATAATCATATAATTTGATGTTTAGAATTGCAAGATCAAAATCAACATAATCGTATTAACTTAAACCCTAGAAAATTAACAAAAATAATCACAATTTGATGTTTATACTGCAAGATCATAACAGTAATAGTACTAATAATGATTACTATACGTTTAGATCATACAATTATAAGGAAAATTATATTAAGAATTGATGAAATCAGAATAAATTGAATCAGAGAGTAAAAAAAAAAAGGGGGAAATTTAGAAAGAGAAAGAGTTACCAGGAGGAGAGAGAGAGAGAGAGAGAGAGAGAGAGGATTTTAGAGTGAAGTCAACACGAGTCATTGCATGGGTTAAGTTTATAATCAACTGAAATACGTGGCTCGTCCAATTGTTGTACAATATGATGTGATGATGTTATCGGGTGATAACGAGTTTTGGTATTAGCTAAGGATATGTTTAAAACCAGAACCTCAAAGATTGAAAAATGAAAATTGGTGGACTCGAGATCGGACTAAAAACGTTCACGAATTCTCATTGTGTATGAACTAACTCGTTGCGACGGATTAATCCTCCCTAAAAGAGTAAGTAGGTTTTTGCAAATGATCCCTCCACTTGTCTTTCCCTTTGTAGACGGGA
Organism: Heliosperma pusillum; assembly: GCA_022085475.1. NCBI lineage: Eukaryota > Viridiplantae > Streptophyta > Magnoliopsida > Caryophyllales > Caryophyllaceae > Heliosperma > Heliosperma pusillum. The sequence goes on from JAIUZE010013942.1 coordinate 1,712, forward strand.
GCATTGGCCACCCGTTGCTATCGCAAACTTAAGACTGGATCGCCCCCCTCACAAGCAAGATTATTGAAAAAGTGTGGTTTTTTGGGTTTTATCGTCCTAACCAAATGGTTGATTCTAGGCATTTTTCTTGTCCGAACTAAGATACTAACCCGAGTCAATCCTATGGATATCGAAAATTCAGATCATAGCTTTCATGTATTCTACACTGTCCGTTCCGGTAATTTGTTAACTATACCATTTTTGTGTTTGTTCTTTATTTGTCTACTTTTCTATATTAGCCATTTTCCTAACGGTTAATTTGATCGGCAATTTCTTAATAATATCCCTTGTCATCAAAATAAGCAGGGATAATGTGAGGATAGATGATAAATATTTAATACTCAGTTTAATGTGAGATGGTGTTTCTAAACTAACTACTTGCTAATTGGATGGAGAAAGCAATGGCGAAAAATAACAAAACAAAGAGGTGAAACCAATGGCCAAACACCAGCACTACCATGCTGCTGATTTTCGGTGCAGGAGAGCATTAATGGTTACCAAACAAAAAGTCGTATTTCATAGCCTTCGAAAGAAAGTTAAATAAGCAGTCTGATAAATAACCAAACGACTACAAAATCCAAGATTGCAACAAAATAAACTTCAAAACTCGTCTCAAGGCTACAACTACTTAGGCCTGCGACTTCTTCGATTTGCTTGTAGCCAACTGAGTCTCCGCCTGGAAAACAAACAATAAAGCATAAGAAAGCAGAATACCAGGCCAACTTCCAAATAGAGAGAATTATGGGTCAGATCAGTTAATTTTGTGCGAGACTGTTTGTATGTGTGCAAGCAATTTATAAGCTCTTTATTATACAAATCTTTTGTATGCATACAGCAGTCATATACGAGTTTTAGTCATCAAAGAAACAAAGAAACAAAGTTTATACTCATATTACCTCCTTTCTAACTGGCTCTTCCTTCTCGGACAACACCAACTCAATGTGGCAAGGGTGGGACATGTAAGCTATCAACCGAAACAAATAATCAGGATCCAAATTTACGAACACGTATCAGTGAATAAAGTAAGAAAATATAGACCAAATGTACTTACGATTGATCCTTCCGTGAGCACGGTATGTACGACGCCTTTGCTTCTGGGCCTGGTTTACTTGGATGTGAGAGATGTAGAGTGAGTCAACATCCAACCCTTTCATCTGCAGTTGGCTCAGCGAATTAGAACATTGATTGAGAGATTAGAAACATAATAGAAGTATGAATGGTGTAAAAACTAGCTTGTAAGATAGCTGATATAAATTACACACATCATGCAGAAAGGGAAGTGTCATTGGACAGGTTAAGAAGGCATACCTCGGCATTGCTCTCAGCATTTTTCAACAAATCAAGGATGAATTTGGCTGACTTAGCAGGCCAACGCCCCTGACCATTTGAGTGCCTGCTCTTGGCTTGAGCTGTTCGGCCAACACCACCACAGAAACGGCGGAAAGGGATAGCCTGCTTGTGAGCCAAAACATCTTCCAGGTATCTCTTGGCCTTCACCAAAGACATCTTCCTGAGGGAAAACGCTGTCTCCCTGGTGTTCTGTAAAAGCGGATTGTTAAACAAAATTGTGAAAGTATTCCAGGGTAGAGAAAAGTGATACACATATGTCGTGAAAAAATACTCATCTTGATTCCATTTATATAATCACTAGTTGACCTTAGTAATAAACCAATTTAAACATCGGCCAAAATTTATCCTTTTGCCATGAAAACACAAGCTTAATTCAGTTTTTAACATCAACAACAGCCACAAAAAAGTCTCATATCTCCATATAATAGCAGCATGTTACATCTATGCAACTTTCATTGAAGAAAACAAAAGACGGAATTCAACAATGACACAACCTTGATTATTTATCAGGTTACCTTGATTATTTATCAGGTTACATCTAAAATACTTTCAGACAAGGTCTCACAAAACAACAAAACTGACTGCAACCTAAATATGAAGGTCTAATATCTCAGCAAAATAGATTGCAACCAAGTTATCAAAGACTAGACGGCCACAATGACTGCAATTTAAGGGATGAATGTGCACCACAATAACACATTAGGGAACAGCAATCCCGACAATGAGTATCAAACTTTCAGCACTATAAGTAAGTAAATGATCCATGTTCTTCTATTACTTAATATAAAAAATGTAACATCATTTACTAAACCTAAGTAAAAGAAGCTTGGTACTAATCAATTAACAAAATAGAAGAAATGTAACATCGTTTACTGAACCTCACATCATAATTTAACTCCAGAGATTCACCCAATAACAATGCAACTCGATTTCCCTGATGTTTAAGAGAGACCTATCCACAAAAGGCAATAGACCCCTGCTTTTTTCATCAGGTTTTCATTCATAAACTAACTAATCCATCAAAACTTAGACTACTTCATTAACATCAACTAATACTCCGTCATCAAATCAAATAAAATACTCCACCCGTTCCGCACATTTCTTTACATTCACATATCATAATCTGTTCATTAATCATTCATAAACTAGTTAATCTATCAAAACTTAGACTACTTCATTTACATAACATTAACTAATACTCCGTCATCAAATCAAATCAAATACTCCACCCGTTCCACACATTACTTTACATTCACATGACCTAATCTATTCACTAGTAATTCAAAAACTAAACTACTTAATCAAAACACACACAGCTTAGCTGCCAAATAATTAACAAATACTCCGTCATTCAATCAAATCAAATACTCCCTCCGTTCCACACTTATTCACTAATCATTCATATTACTAACTACTATACGTCGATTAAACTAACTCCGTCATTTCTTTAACTTGTTTAAGTTTAATTAATATACGTCTCGCAAAGAATATAAAAGGTAAACAAATAATTAAGGCGGAGAAAGTATGCAATTACATAAACATTGAAAATACTAAGATTTATTTATGTAAGAACACAAACCTTGAAATGACACCTAAGATCTGAGCCTCTTGCCTTGCAAGCTGAAATTTAACAATAAATTAATCAAAAAATTGACGTGAATATGATTAATTAATGAATATTAAAGCAAAATAAAAAATAAAAAGGTGATTAAAAATGAGAAAATACATACATTTGGTAGGATTTTCGGGTTCCTTTGAGTACTTCACCTGCAAATTAAAAAAAGAAAAAGAAAAAAGAGACGATTATATATTATCAAATTATCAAATCAAATCAAATCAAAGAGAGGAAAACATGAAGAAATTGAAAGTAGAGATTGTACCATTTTGTTAGGGTTTATGGATTCTGATCTCTTTCTCTCTCTCTCTCCTCACTGTGAAATACTACAACTGGAGAAGAAGAAATGAGGCGGGTGTTATGTTAGGGTTTTATATGGGTATGTAAACCCTAAGATCTTTTGGGATTTTGGGTGATGTGTTTGGGCTTTTCCTTTGGGCATTGGCCATTTGTTCAAGGACAACATAATCAAGTATGGGAGGGTTCATGAAGGATTAAACGGGTCCGATCGGTCCGGTTCCTTTCTGGTCCGGTCTTTAGTCCACGAAAATATAGTGACTAGTCTACGGTCTAGTCTGATCTAAACGCGGAAAAAATCGAACCTAATGGATTTTGCTCTTGGCGGTTCCTCTTAATCGGTTTTCGGATGTGGGCTTGTTCGGTTACCAGGTTCATCGGGTCCAGATCTGAACCAGTGAACACCCTTGTACGATGAAAACAATTTATGTTTTTTTTTTTTTTTTATAACTTCATATTTTATAATGACCAGTTGATTGGTTTAAATTAATGTAGTTCGTAGACGGTACAACCAAATGGACTCGTCATGTCCGGGATGCTAACAAAGTAGGTTGGACAAAGTATTTTACTAAATTTACAAAGGCATGATCCGCAAGCCCGCCTAAACCCCGCTAACACGCATGTCAGTGCCCAGTGGGTCAAACAGACCATGCTAACCTACTTAAACCCGCATCTGATCACCTCTAGTTTAAATGTAGTGGTTGTCTTCGTATGGCTTAAGTACCTGTATTTGTAAGCTTTGGTGAAAGCAACGATCACATAAGAAAAATAATTAGCAAATACCACATGTATACAAAATTTAACTCATATTAAGTATAAATAACTTATTGAATAAAAACGAGTGTTATATAAATTTGAAAAACAAGCATGTATTATGAGCAGAGCTAAAAACTTTGGAGTACCGACCACATGTATGAACTTCATCTTGGGTTTCTTTTCCACATAAAAAATTATCAATTGATCAAACATTGATTTATCATATGACAACTATGTTAACGGGAGTTATGTGTTGCTCTTGGTCATGCGGTATACAAAAAATCTTAGACATAAACTATTTATCCATATTATTTTAGTATCCGTGCAAAACACGGGAATGACAATTGTAGGATTGTCTTAGGAATAAGATTACTTAACATGGAGATTATCGTATGTAAAAGATTACTAAGTTATGTTAGTAATAAAGAGTTTATCAGACATTTTTTTTCCAAATAGAAAATGTAATTTCAAAATAGAAAGTTTAGAAATGTTAGTGATAGTAAATTAAGTACATTATTTATAGTGGCGGGTCGAGGCGCTAGCATGAAGATAAAGGTAGTATCCGTTTAAAGGTTAAGGCCGGCCAAATATTAATCCACATAGATTAATAGGACAAACTTTTTACCTTTACTATGCATTTTGATTTTGTCTTGTTATTACCACATGACTATATTTAACATAGGCGACAACCTATGGCACCAGCTTTTGCGTTGACTTCAGCTATAAGATCAGTTTAAGTTGATGGTTAGAGTCTTAAGTTGATGATTTTGACTTCCGTTATAAACAAGACTTTGTCTGGAAACCATCTCAACGAAAAGCTTAAGTTAATGTTTAGAGTATTAAGATCAATTTTATACTCTAACACGCTCTCTCACAACAATGCCTTTAGGGATTGAAGCGTGGATGCAACTGCATGTCTACCTAAACCCAGTGCTAATATTCCACTTTAGAAAGTGGGTGGTGAGATTTGAATCCGTAACCTCTTAGTCACACAGACTCTGATATCATGTTAAATCATGCAAACAGGCCTGTGCCGTACCCAAATGAAGGAGAGATAGTCCAATTTATAAGTCCAATGATGCTGCACTTTAAAACCAATTGACAATAGAGGGAATAACTCATTAAATTAGGAGGTGTTTGGCAGGGGTGTTGAAAACTTGAAATGTAGTGGATTTGGCCATTCAGGTAGTTGAATGAGGCATTTTGGAATGAAGTTAATGATGAATTGAACCAAACAAGAATTATACTTATACAGAGTAAAGTGGTAAACTATCTCTTATTGTATCTCTTTGTAACAAGTAACAACACTTATCAGTGCGACTATTGAGTTTATTCGCACTCTTCCTCATATGTGAGCCTACTTTAACCAAACCGGAGCGCCATCAGCTGTTTGAGTTTCCCCTGATTGCAAACAAGCTTAGACGGCGACTAAATATAAAGTTTTTCATTATACGCAAATCTTTAGCCATGCATTCTAAAACCATATTTAGAAACCATTTTAACCAAAACGTTTACAGTCTCCAGATCGGTTTATACTCTATTAGACTTCCAACAATCCACAATTCCACACCTTTGATTGCTCGAAGAAGAAAAGAATCAAAAAAGAAAGAAAAGGAAAATAAGGTAACCTAATAGTCAACGGCAGCACACCAATGAGACATCACCCACATCTTCATTTGTTTCTTACTTCGTGGACACCATTTGCTCATCTTTGTCTTCTCTACACTTACTCTTTACTTAATTAATCTCACAATTATTTCATTCATTTCCCCATAACATTCAAACATTCAACTCCATTAAAACATTCTCTCTTCACCCAATTTTATTTTTTACACAAACCTCAATTCTCCACTTTTTCACCCAATTTCCAAAACCCACTAATTTTTCACCAAATTATGATTACCCATTTCACCAAAATCTAATCTTTCCCAAAAATTACCCCCCAAAAAATGATCTTTTGCGGTAAAAATGTAGTATACGGACAAATATCTTTACTATCATTCATCTTCTTCTCAATTCTAACAATCTCATTCTTCTTCAAGCTCGGAACCGTCGATTTCCGTGCCCAATTTACTCCGTTCCTGCAATCTGAGCCGTCCACGTCAGAGTCAAAGTGGGTCCCACAATTACCATGTCGGAGTTTATCGCCATTGAAGGTGTATATGTACGAAATTCCGAGTAAATTCAATGTTGCGATGCTGAAACAAGGTGGAATCTTTAATGAATCTTCTGTAACGAAGGAGAATCTTCCGCCATGGCCGTTGAGCTCTGGTTTGAGGAAACAGCATAGTGCTGAGTATTGGATGATGGCTTCTTTGCTCTATTATAATAATAATAATACTAATAATAATACTAATAATAATACTAATAATGATAATGATAATGATAATGATGATGAGATGAAGAGTATGGAAGTAATTAGGGTTTTTGATCCGGAAATTGCTGATGTTTTCTTTGTGCCATTTTTTTCTTCATTGAGTTTTGATGTTTATGGTCATAATATGACTCATCCTCTTGCTGAAATTGATAAGCAACTTCAGGTATTTTTTTGTAGGATGATTCTTGGTTAATTTAGTGTTTCTTGAATTATGAATTTTGGTTGTTTTATGTGTGATCTTAGGTGTAATTGTGAAATGATAAGATTAGTAAGTTTCATTTTTGTATTATTCTTGATTAATTTTAGTATTTCCTATATTTTGAGGTCAGAATTTTGGTTGTGTTATGTAGGGGTAGTTTTAGTGTGTGATTTTAGTTGTAATTGTAAAATGATAGGATTGGTAAGTTGTGAAGTAGTAATGTCTATTCGATGTAATTCTCGATGTAATTTCATTTTTGGATAATTTGGAAATTGTGTCTTTGTGTTGCTAAAATAAGGGTAAGTCTGCGTACACTTGACCCTGGGGTAATGTTGTTGTAAACTTGTAATGATCAGTTTTTGGTTGATGGTTTTGTGTTGTTATAGTTGACTAGCAGAATGAGATGTGTTTAAGCACATTTTGGTGATCTTTTTTGTAAGAGTTGACCTGCAGAATGAATATCTGACACAAGTTTACTGATGTTTTTGTAAGAGTTGACTTGCTTAATGTAGTGTTACTAGTGTTCATTTGTTGGGTAGAATGGTATGCTTGTTTTATTTTCACAAATTCTTGTCTGTGACGAGCATATTGGTCACAAACTTATGACGGGTCAAATATCACCCACATGGATAGATAAAAGACAAATCATTTGTTACTCCATAGGCATTCTTATTTTGTTCTTATCTACCCATGTGGATGATGGTTGACCCGTTGCAAGTTTGTGAAGAATATACGCGTCACAAGGGAGACTTACTGTTGTATTTTAGCTAAGAATTGTAGATTTTGAGCTGTGGAATGCTTCATAGTTAGCTCAAGTTGACTAGCGGCTGACTCAAAAAGAGATTTACTGATTATTAGTGATTTTCATGGACTTAGTTGAAAGAAAGCACATTTATGTGGTTGAATGGGTATAGTGGCGTGCATACGAATTTAACAGACTTCATCAATGTTATATTCATTTTTGCTAATGTTGCTGGGAACTGGGACTTGGCTTGAGTTACTTAGAAGTGTCAAATGTTGACTTGAGTTATGTGGCTATGACTTGGCTAAGAGTGCTGGGTGGTTGACCTCGGAGTGTTGGGCTCAGTCATTTTGTGAGAAAGTTTCATGATTTTAGGCTTTTATATGAAGAGTCAAGTGTCTGATACACGACATCGAGTGAAAATGAAGTGTTTAAGTAACATAGGTCTTGAGTGAATTGGTCAGTAGCGGTAGACAGAAGCTCAACTGATGTAGGGTTCAAATTCTTTGTAGAATTGTAGTAGCCAGTTTTTCTCCATGAATTTTGCTGTTATCTTATAATAGAAAATCCAGAAGTAGTATTGAAGCTTACATAAGTGCAGTAGATTATCTTAGGATTTACGCACCTTAAGGCCTTGTTTGGATATCAAAATAGGAGGTGATTTTCCATCCAAATCTTTCCTTTGTTAGAGAGGAAATAATTTTGCTCGGAGGAGGGAATCGGGGAAATGTAGGTATCTAAATCACTCCCCTCTTTTTCCCTACAAATCCCTCACTCCAAACACACCCTAAGACTTTTGATGGTATTGGCTTGGTGTTTCGACATTTTGAAGACCTTGGCACCCATAAAGCTGTGTTATCGCTGTCTATTTTGGATTTGCTACTTGATTAATTGGATAACTGTGATTGAAAGCTTATACATATAGATGTGTATGTGTGAGGCTGAATTAGCTGAAAAGTTGGCATATTTCTCTTGTGTAGCTAAGTTTTTAGGCTGAATAGTTGGTCATATGCAATTTACACGTTGGAGTTTGATCAATAGAAACATTAAGGCATTTGTAGTGCACAACAGCACAAGTGTTGGATTGCGTAGTTACTACTAGGTGAATACAGGATGTGTATATGTGTGCAGGAAGTTTAGAATTAGTTCTTATCTATTCCTTAATCCTGAATCTCAAAAATTATTTATTATGTTGCATGCTTCGGTTCAGGTTGATATACTGGAGTTTCTTAGGAATTCCAAATACTGGCAAAGGACAGGAGGCCGAGATCATATCATCCCGATGCATCACCCAAATGCTTTCAGGTTTTTGCGTGAGCAGGTGAATGCGTCAATTCTCATTGTGGCGGATTTTGGCCGTTCCTCAAAATCTACGTCAAATCTTAGGAAAGATGTTGTTGCTCCATATGTACATGTTGTAGATTCATATACAGATGATGATGTACCAGATCCCTTTAAATCTCGCACCACCCTTTTGTTTTTCCGGGGCCGGACTGTGAGAAAAGATGTATGTTTACTTTATCTCTATTTTATCCATGATCCTTTTTTTCCCGATTTTATTGACGACATAACAACCAGAACAAGGGATCCATGAATGAAAGGGTAAAAAAGGGCTTGAAAGTATGCAGAGCCTTATCCTTGTTTGGAAGAGGCGGTTTCCCTAAGCTAAGCAGCTATAACCCATCATAAAAAATTCTAAATTTGCTTTTGTGTTTCAGGAAGGCGTTGTTCGTGCCAAATTGGCAAAGATCCTTGCTGATTATGAAGATGTTCACTTTGAAAGGAGCGTTGCATCAGAGGAAAGTATAAAATTGGTATGACTTCCGTATATATCATATTTTGTTGTTATGAAAATATGGTTGCTGCTGATATGATCTAGATTTATATACCATTTTTACTCGGAACTCTTCATTTGTGGAAATTCGTTGATGACATTAGTGATCCTCTTTGTAGTTTACTAATGTCCGTATATAACAATCAAGAGCTATTTTTTGGGACCATCCAACTTTGTTGTTTACTATTTTGGGATTAACAGCTTAATTGGCAACATTAATTTTGAGACGTGACCCATTCAATTCTATAACCTTTATTTCCCTGTGCCCTACGGCTCAGAAATGGACGATAGCACATCAGAGACCAACACAAATACATGTATTCGATAACTAGTAATATGTTTAATGTGCTGCTCTTATATGTAAAACCGTCTCTCATAAGTCACAAGTTAATCTTGACTAGATTTCTCAAAAGCTTCTACCGGAAAGTTTCCATATAGCTCATGTATCTCGGTTTACCAGTCCAAGCAGGGCATGCGATCCTCAAAATTTTGTCTACACCCAGCCGGTGACACCCCCTCATCATGCCGTCTATTTGATGCTATAGTGAGCCATTGTGTGCCTGTCATAATTAGCGACCAAATCGAGCTCCCATTTGAGGACGAGCTTGACTACTCTGAGTTTTCGGTATTTTTCTCAACCAAAGAGGCTCTTAAACCCAGTTACATGGTAGAACAGCTGCGGAAAGTTCCAGAAGAAAGATGGGTTAAAATGTGGAACAAGTTGAAGAACATATCCCACCATTACGAGTTTCAGAACCCACCAAAGCGTGACGATGCTGTCGATATGTTATGGAGGCAAATTCGGCATAAAATCCCCTTTTCGATTTTAGATGATCATAGAACCCGAAGATTGAAAATACCGGATTGGTGGGGGAAGAGAAGATAGTTGTTTTTGGCTTTTTGCCTTGTAAGAGTTGTAACTAATTTCCTTGTAATTGTTTCAATGTGTACAGACAACATTTACAAAATTTACAGTTGTAATTCCTTATAATGGGAAACCATATATATGCAATCAATATAAAATAGTCATTTTTTTTCATTTTTTTTGTAGTTCACATCCTCTCTACCAAAAAAAGGAGGGCAGGCAATGTGGAACGTGTAACAAACTCATGCTTGGACCCGAAAACCAGACGGAACAAATGACAAATGATAAAAGTAGCTCTTACAAGGATAAATTTGATGCTATCGGGATTTGAACCCAAGTTATGAATATCCCCTTTATGACTTTACCAGTTAATCTAGTTAATATAAGCGATTCATGATCAATTTAATAACGAGGCAAGCATTTCTATTTTACGGAATTTTAACGCCGAGTAGCAAAGGGCCAGATAAACTCTAGCTATAAATCGGGTATAAAAGCAATGAGGGATGTTTAAGACGGATAATAACAGTTTAAGCAAAAGTTACCGATTTTAAATCCGTTTTACTCTTGCAAAGCTCTTTTGATGGTTGTCAGTAAGCAAATGGTCACTCATTTTCAAGGATTAAACAAACTTTTAACTAGGTAGGACCCCCCAATCTTACTACATATGAGTAATTAATTACTTTCTCATACTTTTGTTAAATAACTACTCTCCAATTCTTTCATCATCTTCTTAATAATAGTAGGTGAAAAATAAAAAATAATGATAATGATATATTTTAATGAAGACTAAACGAATCAAATAATTAGAAAAAAAATTACTTATTAAAAAACAGAATAATTACAAAAAAAAAAAGAATATAAAAACAGGATATTTCGGAATTAAAAATAACCCGTGCATTTTTTTTCACGGAATTAAAACTAATCTTTTCGTAATTCTTTAATTCTTCATACTTCCTGCAGAATAACAAAGAGACTGATACTGTGGAAACCGTTAAATCATTGCATCCATGGGAGCAGAAAGAAGCCATAGAAGCTCTTGTGTTTCTACCTCTTGTATTACTCTCTTTCTCTCTCAATTCAGATTTATATGATTGATTTTATGCCATTTATTTTATTATTCTAATTCCTTTACTTTTTTTTTGTCTCTTGATGTAACTGTACTATTAAATAACTACAACCCATCTTATGATTTTATCATCATTTGTCATTTACTTTAATATTTCTGTTAAGTAATGATCATGCTTTATTATTTTTGATGGGTGCTGTTTTTTTTTTTTTTTAATGTATTGTTTGCAGAATTGAGTGATAATTCATTAATACTGGGTGCTAATTATAATCATAGGACATGAATTGGGTCCCTTGATTGATTAAAGGTTGAAACTTTATTGATAATTTGTAGTATGTTTGTTGAAGAATTGATGAATGATTCATGGCATTTCATTTAAACTTGAGTTTGTTGCTAAATGCTACTTATTCTGGTGTTTTGAGCTATGTTGCTTGGACTCGGTTAGGAGTATCCGACACGGTTGCGTATCCAAAGGCCGGATTTGTCCATTTTATGAAAAAAATTCGTTTTTTTGATCTGAAATGAAGTGACCAAGTGTCCTACCCACATTGGAGTGTCCACTGTTTGTCACGACGGAGTATGCGTGGTAATATTGAAGTGTCCGAGCAACATAGGTTTTGAGGAGCCCTTTATGGAGCCATAGACTCTCTATATTAAGCTGAGACGGTCTCGTACAAACAAGCTTTGTGAAAAATGGATCACTTGACTCTTTATGCATATCTCTTATGGAGTAGCATATAGTGTGGATACATTTTATAATGCAATTTTAATCACGGGTCATGCTTAAACCGCTTTTAACACAAGGGTATGTACTCTACAGTAAGCAGATGGTTGATGGTAGATGAGTGAACTGCTTGTGAGTTTTGAGTAATGAAGTTTTTAGGTGGCCTTGTTGCAATGTATTTGGCTGTAATGTTGCGAGAAATGCCTCCTTTATATGGAGTATATCGTTAAGGAAAAAAAGGTTGATTGCAACTTATCTATAGAAATATTGGTATGGTGAGAAATTAAACTTGATTCAGAAAATAATAGTCTCACAAATCGCCATGAAATATCAATCGGTCACCGTGTTCTTGTTCTTCATAAAATAAGAAGATCAGATCACTTAAGTCATATTTAGCTTTATAGTAGGTCACTAACAATTCATTACCTCCAGTTTTGGAGAAGATTAAAAGGTGAAGACTTTGAGGAGTACATGTTTTCATCTTTTTTTTTTTTTTAATCTATTTAGCTTATATTGTGGCAATGGTAGGAAACATGACACATTAATTAACTCCTTTTTTTATTTTTTTTCTCATTACGACATTACCCTAGGAGTTAAAAAGTGATTCTGCACGTTCAGCTAGCGTTGTATTTTCTTTTGATTGTTAAACACAATCTTTTCAGATTTTACTGAAATGATTGTAGCTTAAACACCTGAACTCTGAGCATTCTTGCACTTGGTAAGCTTAAATCTGCTTCAGAATCTCTCTTTTAAACAGGGCGTTTTTCTTTCTCTTCGTTGTCTTATGTGTCAAATGTCAACGCAAAACGAAAAGCAATATGTGCATGAAAAATGTGCAGGAGGAACTGTGACCCTACTTAGCTTGTCGAATAACCTTCTTAGGTGTCACTTAAATGCCAAGTATTCCCTGAAGTTTTTTTCTATCGTAGGTTTTACCGAGTTGTCATAAATATAAGTTGGAGTTGTATGTTTCGTTATATCGAGGCATACTACACATTGTCTCAGTGTCTCACCCAGTTTCTCTGTTGTTGTCTTCTTTTGTGATCGAGTTGTCAGTGGTGAACTTGATGCCTTATATCCGTGGTATCATCCTTGCCCTCATATCGGACTATCCATGAAAATGTCAACTTGTTAGTCGGTAGCAGCATTGCCCTCATATCAGACTATCTATGAAAATGTCAACTTGTTAGTCGGTTTTTCATGATGAAAGCTATATAGGCAGGAACATATCATTTGCGTTTCGGAGAATTTAAGAATCCGTTACAAATTACAATTTGCATGAAAGGCTTTCTATTTAAAATTATGTGCAAACTGTGTGGGTCTCTCACTATGAAAGCTATGACGCCTGTTTAATTTTGCATCTGCTTCTGAGATAGCAATTTAAAACGGAGTAGTTAGTAAGATCTTGGGTTCTCCTATTTTGTGCAGATGATGTAACTTGTGGCACGCCTACATGGATTGGTAAAGGCCTCATTTGTCATTGTTTCAAGAGAAAGGGTCCCTATCAACGTATTTGCATCACCTTGACACCGTTGCAGGTGATTTATTCTCAACACAGTCAATAGCAATCAAGAGGTGAGGGTGGGATAGGTTAGGGGTTCAGGGCATTAGGTTATATAGAACACATTGATTCATCTTACTTTGACCTATCCCAGACACATTTCAGCAATTTACATGGACAAATTCTCATTTAAGACGGATATATCCGTCTTAAGTTTAAGACGAGCCAAATAGTATTAATAAGATAAAAGCAAAATGCATATGGAATAGCAAAAGATTTGTTCTATATGCCCATGTGGGACGGTATTTGACCTATTTTAGTGTTAAGATGGACACCTCTGTCTTAAGGGAGACTAACTGATTTACATGTATGTGTATTGTACTGCTACTCATACACGAAGTATTATAATTCACAGTTTTAGCTTTCTGGTGTCTTAGGAGTCAGGACCCATGTATTAACAGCGTGGATTTGGCAATGCTTAACACCCTCTTTGCTGGTTTATTGTATTTATAGGGAAACATGAGATTTGTGAGATAGTGGAGTCATTATTCTGCTATTGAACATTCATCCTTTATGTGATATTAATTATTCATTCTTGAAACAATGAAACTTAACAGGAAGAGAGACTAAATAGGTTAAAACATCGGATGAAGATTTACTTTGATCCCTCTAGATCAGATCACCAGGTATGTAAGCACTTTGTACCTCCTAGTAGTTGATAAGTTTTATACTTAAGAATGTTGGCAGCTTGGAGTTAGGTTACTTCATATTTCATGTTACTCGTGGTGTTATTGAGGTCTCTCCCAATATGTGTGTTGGGGTATCATCCCACATTGGTAGAAAATGAGTGAAGAACCTCGCTTGTGGGCCGGTCTCTTGCACCTATTTCTATAAGCCCGATGCAGAGACCTCAGTGTTGATCTGATCATGAGTAGAAATGACAGGAAGCTTTAAGGGCACTATGGTACACTACATACCCTGATCAGGAACTTCAAGCCTTGGTTTCCGAGCAATGGAAAGAAATGGGTTGGCAAGGAAGAGATCCTTCAACTGATTTTAGGTTCCTCTCTTCCCGTACTTTGTAACTGTCATATGTATTTATGAACATGTCTAGTATCGATAATGAAGATTTATTTAATTGCCCGTGATTTTCATTGTGTTACTGCTGAGCAGAGGAGCTGGCTTTATGTCGTTGGAGAACTTGCTGTTCTTTGCTAAGACGTTTTCTGTAAGATCCTTATCTGGTGCCCTGTTAAGCAATGTAAACTAATATCCCTTGGAGGTGAAGGAGCGTGAAAATCATTAGCTATGATGTTTTTACAAGTTGTTCATGCTATGTTACTTAATCTCGACTGCAAGTGTTGGACGGGAGTGCTTGATACGTGTTGGACTGTCGCTTACGGCTGTTTCTAAATATTCGTGTTTGGCTTAAAATGCATATGGGGCTGTATGTTACTTCTAAGTTCTAACCTTTACTTTGGTTGCATGTTTATCCGACTTTCTGACCTGACATGATACTCCAACACTTCATTTTAGTCTAAAAACATGATTTTTCCCCACAAAATAGCCATGGATGACACTTGACAGTGTGTCCCATCAGACGTTTTCAAACTAGTGGCGAGTAACATAGGGCATTTCATAGTAGAATAATAGGTTCATGGCAACTGCACTGTTTTTAACCTCATATGTGAAATCTGCCCTATGTTTATCCTGAATCTGCGTTACGATGGGCTATTTTCCATCTCAAGTGCATACTTATCCTGTTCGTCTTATAATTCATCTAGGTCTAATTGAGCTCTTATGAATAATCTCAGTCTACAAGAGTCCGTAGTGATTATTCTTAAGCAAATACCATATCCAAGGAAGTGCATGAGTGCATCATTGAAAGTCGTAAACTCTGTTTACTGATGGAAATATGGGATTTATACACATAAGTAACTGGTATGATGGTATACTCTACAAACAAATATCAGACATTTGGATCTCGAATCAATGTTTTGCTGTATGATATCATTATTATTATCCTTAAAAAAAGTTTACTTCCTCCCTTTTGTTTAAACCTCCTATGTTTTAGTTTCTTTCTTCATCTAGATTAACATGAGTACATGACCATTTATCGTCTTTTCTGTTGGTTTTCTTTTTTCTCGCAATGAAGTGGCTTAGGAGTTTTGTACCACCATTTGGTTCTTGAATCGATGTTTTGTTGTACGAATCATTTATATTATCCTTTAAAAAGTTTACTTCTTTAAGACTCTTTTCTTTTGTTGCTTATCTACTTCTAGATGCGACATGACCCTTGATTTCTCTTCCGTTCCTTCTCGTCGTTCTCATCATGAGGGGATTAGGAATTTTGTTTTACCATCTTTCATACTCCGTATTTGTTTTGTGTGTAATGTAAGCCACAATATTGACATCGCCAGGTTTCAAACCAGGTCTTGAGTACTACTGGTCCATATCTATACTAGCTAACCTCGTAGACATCTTCTTTTATATTTGGTGTTGTAGACCTCATTCCGATGTTTACCGGTCAATAACTTTACTGACTAACCTCGTAGACATCTGATTTTATATTTGGTGTTGTAGACCTCATTCCAGCGTTTAGTGAAGAAGCAGTGTGGCAAACGTGCAACGTGGGAATATCCCTTTGCTGTTGCTGGTGTAAACATAACATTCATGCTCATTCAGATGCTCGACCTTGATTCCTGTAAGTTGAAAACCTTGTGAAATTCTGCTGATTTTATCATCACGATATTCTAGTATCCCAAGTTCTGCTTTCTATGAATCGCATTCTAATATATGTTGAATGATATTCTCAGTGAAAAGAAGAACGTTTGTACGAGCAGTTTTCTTGCAGATGTTAGCAGGTGCGTACTTGACCACTTATATTTTTTATCTAAAAAAAGGCTGCTCTATGTACCAGTATATGGATATGGGTCTTTCTCAAAATGAGGTAGTCTTGTATAGTCGTATGGAATTTGTGTAATTCTTATACCTTGGTATCGACTCACTCAAGAAAATGACTTGCTCCTCTAAATGAAACTCACAACGAGATTTCAATGGAATGACAGATAATCAATGGGCCTTTGACTTGCTATATTGTGTGGCCTTTGTGGTTATGGATAAGCAATGGCTTGAGAAGAATGCTACATACATGGAGTTCAATGTGAGAACCCATGTCTTCCTGTGCCCCTCCAACGCTTTTACAAATACTTGTATAATGCGGTTTTACACAAATTTATCGTAAAAAGAAATCTTTTAGTAACCACTTTTACCCACTATTAGAGTTGTGTTTGGATCTGTTTTACAACTATATTAGCGTAAAACCGCCTTACACAATATGCTTTTCATCTGCACATTCTTCGTATTTTTTTTTTTCCATTTCATTTTGTTATCCTTATGATTCAGGATGTTTTGAGGTCTACTCAGACACAGCTCGAGAAAGAGCTTCTTATGGACGAAATCCATCGCATTGAAGATATGCCTTCATATAACCTTCTCTGTTAATCTCGTAACCCAATTATTTTGATCCTGTCGGATGTGGCTGTTCCCCTAGCAAGATTTCGGAGCCATTCCATCATCGTGCATGCATGAGCAAAACTCGCTCAGAACGAGAAAATCACAAATACAGTCATTTATATAATCCAATGTTACTTTAAACATTGGTTTTTTCTTGCTAAAGTTGTTATTATCATCTAACAGGAATTGTCAACAGCAAGCAGGCAATCTGGCAATGTGTACCTAATTTTTTGGGATGATAATCGTGAAGGAATATATCCAAACAAAATTGAACTGGAAAAATGATTAGATGTTGCATAAGAACATCACATTAGATAGCATTTTATACAAATTTAGATTTTCCAGTAGTATTTGATTCCTGTGTATGAGGAGTATATATTAACTTAACTGGCAAAATTAACACTGTGAATATTTATAATCTAAGTATAAACCTCATCATCATCAAAAACGCTTCAACAGTTCCTTCTATACAGTATCATCTATATCAAAGAGGTTTTAGCCTAGTGGTTAAGATGACACCTGAAACGATAGCTCGCCCGTTTGAATTCCTTATACCATATCCAAGTTCCCATGTTCACCGCCAGGTTCACCACTATCACCACCGTCTTTTACTCCTACTGTCAGCAACCTTTGTGTCGTCGGTCTCACCGTCCTCGTCACTCATAGTCAATATTAACAATGTAACGTCGACCTAGGAAACAAACCACTCAGTCGAAAATGGTAGACTACAACCTCAAATCCCGCATCCATATCCAAGTCTCCAAGTCCTCCATAACTACCACCATTGTCATTATTAACTCTCGCCATCATCAACCTCCATACCAACCGTCTCACCATCACCGCCTACATTAACCACATCACCTCCAACTCCGCCATCATCAACATGCCTAGGCAGACACCCACACTCCAACTTATGCCCCACCTTCCAATCCATCGCTTGACACGCACGCGAGCAATACCCCACCCGCCCACACACCGAACACCTCCTAAACTCATGCTTCCTCGTCTCCGGCCTCCCACATCCGGTATGTCCACACGTCCTCAAACCGTCCTCAATAACCCGACCCGAATACCACTCCGCCATAAACCTACTCACTGGGTGGACCTCCTGACCCGGCACATCGCATCCGAAATCACTCAATAGCGGCAAACACACCATATCAGTATTATAATCACAACTCTTTCTACTACAATTTTGCGAGGACGTGAGCGAGGCAGCGAGCTCACGTGCGTTAGCTTGGACGAGGAAACGACGTCCTTCGATGACGTTTTGGCGAACGCCATAACCGTCTTGGAGACAATGACCGAGCTCACGGATGGCGTCCACGTGGCCTAAGAAGGCCGCGCGTGCGCATAATGCTACACCGGCGCGAAGGTCTTTATCAGTTTTTTCGCCACCACTGCCGTTGAATTGGATCACTGCTAATGAGTATAAGGCATGCGCGTGGGAGTTAATCGCTGCTTTCGCCATTAGAGATGCTCCGCTACCTCGGTTTTGTAAGCAGTAGAAACGTATCTGTTGTAACCAATTTTAACAAACAATTAATATAGCTAAAATAAACCGAAATACAAAAATTCAAATAAGACGGTTGTATGCATATAATTTCGTTGAAGTACTTCCTAGTTCCTTCGTCTCAATTATTTGTTTAATTAAAAAATAAATGAATAATTGAGACGGAGTACATGAATAAATGATTTTTGTTAAATTTGTTGTATGGTAACATGAAAACTCAAATGAGACCGTGGTATGCGTATACCGTTGAGTTAAGTTATATGTTTTGTTATAAAAACGAATTAATGAATCGGTTATAGGCATAGAACGGTCTTATACAAGAATAACTAACTTGGAAAAATAATTAAACGAGAATTGAAAATCGAAAGTGTAAATTACCATTCCGAGAGTGTAGGAAGCATCAGCATTTCCAGAATCAGAGCAGAGTTTGAGAAATTTATGAGCAGAATCACACCATTTATCGGCTTTAATTCCGAATGTTTTTGGTGACGCTTTTGATAATACAATTGAATTAAGTGCTAATTCGTTGAATCTCTTGCAACTGTTGAAAATCATCGTCAGACAAATTAAATTAAGTAACTGAATTACGAACAAATATCGCAATTTTTGAACAGAAGATGAATTTTAGAGAGAATTACAGAAACGTTACGTACGTGAAGAGAACGTTGATGAAATCGGACGGAGACGTAGACGATGAGCTAACTCTGGTAAGAATACAGAGGACTAAATCGTCAGGTAAATCGTCGAAAAAGTCCGGAGTTTCGACTGTTGATAATTCCGGTAAAACCTTAGCTTTTTTTCGACTAGTCGAATCGAGTTTTTCATTCGATTGATAACAATAACTGTCAAATGAACGTATTTTAGTTGATAAAATAGGACAATTTACGCTTCCGTCGTTATTAACAAAACCTCTGTTGTTATTGACATTTGAGGAAGATAGACCGGTTGATGTCGTGGCGGTGTCGGTGTCGGAATTGAGGAGTTTGGGATAACAATATCCTCGTCTTGTTCTCATTGTTTGTAGAGTTTTTATATTTGTTCTTGTTTTCACTTAAAGAAGGGAGATGAGGAAGATAATGGATGAAGAAAGGGGATTTGTGTATATATAAGTGAGGGAGACAGAGGAAACAAGAGAATGAGAGCAAATATAACAAACAAATAAGAAAAATTTGTCTCTGGTGTACTACGTCATTGTATATATTATATCTGATCGATAAAAGTTTGGGTCTCATAATTGGCAATTTTTTTAATAAATAATGAAGAGAATTTAAGAGAATTGCAAATGATATACGGAGTATGTCAATGATATATGTCATGGGTGTATCTAAAAATTATCTTGTTAAATGAGTTGGTAAAATGGTACAAGTAATAAGTTTAGAGCAACTCCAATGGCAAGCCACAAGGCCATGTAGCTTGTCTTATCACATACATTTTTTAACCAACAATGCATTTAAGCAACAACATACTCCAATGCTAAACTACAACAAATGTAGCTTAAAAGGTCCCACATAACAAATAAATAATGTGATATAAATTATTTTTATTATTTATTTTATTATTTTTTAAATCCAAGCTACG
>JAIUZE010013945.1:0-47831 GCA_022085475.1 Heliosperma pusillum
AATGTAGGTTGTTGTTTTGATGTTGAGTCTTGTCTTGAGTTTGTGTCTTGTCTTGAGCTTGTGTCATGGCTCGTGTCTTGGCTTGGTCACATACTCCCGTTGCAGAAGCAAAGGAGTTGCAAAGGCAAGTGCAGGAGCTAATTGATAGAGGTTTTGTGCAAGAAAGTTTGAGTCCATGTGCCGTACCAGCCCTATTGGTACCAAAGAAATATGGGACTTGGCGAATTTGTATTGATAGTAGGGCGGTGAATAATATCACTGTCAAATACCGCTTTCCTATGCCTAGGCTCGATGATATGTTAGATGAGCTTAGTGGGTCATGTGTGTTCTCAAAACTTGATTTACGAAGTGGTTATCATCAAATGAGAATTCGAGAAGGAGATAAATGGAAGACAGCTTTCAAAACAAAGCAAGGGTTGTACGAATGGCTTGTAATGCCTTTCGGCCTATGTAATGCACCTAGTTCATTTATGAGGCTTATGAATGAAGTGTTGAGGCCGTTCCTTAACAAATTTGTGGTCGTTTATCTCGATGATATCCTAATCTATAGCAAGAATGAGGAGGATCACAAGCAACACCTTCGAGTTGTGTTCGAAATGTTGAGAAAACAGCAGTTATTTGGAAAGCTCGAGAAGTGCACATTCATGGTTCCTAGTGTGATATTCCTTGGTTACATTGTGGGAAAAGATGGAGTGAGCATGGATCCGTCAAAGATAGAAGCTATACAAGCATGGCCTATTCCTAAATCTACTACGGAGGCTCGAAGTTTTCATGGCCTAGCTTCATTTTATAGACGTTTTATTCAAAATTTTAGCTCCATCATGGCTCCTATCACAGAGTTGACCAAGAAAGGCGAATTTGTGTGGACAACAAGTGCACAAAAGGCATTTGAAGAGGTTAAGGGGAAGTTATGCTCCAGACCTATTTTGGCATTGCCAAATTTTGATAAATTGTTCGAAGTCGAGTGTGATGCAAGCGGTGTTGGTATTGGTGCCGTGTTAGTGCAAGAGAAGCGTCCCATTGCATATTTCAGTGAGAAATTAGGTGGTGCACGATTGAACTACTCGACTTATGATAAGGAGTTTTATGCAATAGTGCGGGCATTGGATCATTGGAGTCATTATTTGCGTCCTAAACCATTCGTATTGCATTCGGATCATGAAGCTTTGAAGCATATCCATGGGCAGCAAATATTGAATCCAAGACATGCTAAATGGGTAGAATTTTTACAATTTTTTACTTTTTCATCAAAGTATAAGACGGGAAGTTCGAATATAGTAGCTGATGCGCTTTCAAGAAGACATGTGTTGTTAGTTGAGCTTGATGCGAGGTTGCTCGGATTTGAACATATCAAAGACCTGTACAAAGAGGATCCAAGCTTTGCTAAGGAGCTTATTGAACCTACTGGATCTTTTACAGTTCAAGATGGGTACTTGTTCAAGGGAAATCGCTTGTGCATTCCTAAGGGATCAATTCAGGAGCTACTAATTAGAGAAGCGCATGGAGGAGCTATTGCTGGACATTTTGGTGTCAACAAAACTTACGACTTTGTAAGTGAGCACTTTTATTGGCCTAAAATGATCAACGATGTGCAAAATATTGTAGCTAAGTGCGTGATTTTTCAAAAGGCGAAGAGTTCCTTCACCAAGGGGTTATATACACCCTTACCAGTTCCTACGCAGACATGGAACGAGGTAAGTATGGATTTCATACTTGGTTTACCTAGGACTCAACGTGAGAAGGATTCAATTATGGTTGTTGTAGATCGATTTTCGAAAATGGCTCATTTCATTCCGTGTCACAAAACAGATGATGCCACAAACGTTGCTGATTTGTATTACAAAGAAGTGGTTCGCCTACATGGGATTCCACTTACAATAGTATCGGATCGAGATGTCAAGTTCTTAAGTTACTTTTGGAAGACATTGTGGAGATTGGTTGGGACGAAGTTGTTGTTTAGCACTTCCCATCATCCATAAACAGATGGACAAACCGAGGTGACTAATCGAACACTTGGAAGCTTGTTAAGAGGATTAGTGAGCAAGAGCACCAAAGATTGGGATGTTAAGCTAGCCCATGCCGAGTTTGCTTACAATCGAACTCCATCAATTAATACGGGGCGAGCACCGTTTGAGATTGTATATGGGGTGAATCCGTATTTGCCTATTGATTTGGTTCCCATACCAAAGAAAGATATTATGAGCTTTGAGGCTAAAGAGAGGCAAGCTATTTTTCTCCGAACTTGTGAGCAAGTAAGAGCCCAAATCGAGAAGGCTAATGCTAGATATAAGGAGAAAGCGAACAAGAATCGAAGACAACCCGTCTTTCAAGTTGGTGATCTTGTTTGGTTGCATCTAAGAAAGGAAAGATTTCCATCAAAAAGAAAGAATAAGCTAATGCCAAGAGCCGATGGACAATGCTATGGATCAAGTGCTTACAAGCTAGACTTACCAAGCGAGTATGGAGGGGTAAGTGCTACTTTTAATGTTGGAGATTTGTCACCGTATCTTGAAGACGATAATTTGAGGGCAAATTCTCAAAAAGAAGGGGAGTATGATGCGGGAGCATTAGAAGACAATGAAAATGAAGTCTTAATCACTCGAAATGTATCTCACATTTCCAAAGGTTTCAAAATGGGATCAAGCTTAGTAAATATGATAACATGGAAGAGTGAAGATGGCTTGGAGTTTGAACACGGATAAAGCACAAGTGGACACGGGTTCCAAGGTGGCAAAACCGTGTAGTGTAACACGGTTTCCAAGGGTGGCCAAAACCGTGTGATAGCTGCCATATTTTCATAGTTTCTGGTTTTTTTTTTAATTTAATAAAGTAGTGTGATAATCTTATTTAATAATAAGGTAGTATTCACACTTTCCTAATTTCTATCTAGCTATTTTAAGGTAAGTACTAGTAGTATAAATACCAAGCTATGTAATCAGAATTATTCATACAATTTGAGAGCTTAATACAAGATTACTTGTGTGTTCTTCATAGCTTGCGAGTTATAAAGATCAAATTAATTCGTTCTTGCGAGAGTGGGTTAATCCTTATTCATCCTTGCGAGGTTGAGTAATATTCGTGGCTAGTTCAAGTTCCTTGCGAGGGAGGAGAGTTAGAGCACGTCATATCCTTTATATTTTCGTTCATATACATATAAAAACCACAAAAACTCGTTAATTTCCGCTGCAACTTTATTAAAACAAAACGAACAGTTTCCTGAACTGTTCAAACCAAAAAAACGAGTGAGTTTTACATCAGTTCTGATTGCAGTGGTGGCTTGAACTAGAGGTGTTGGTCGCTAGCGGAGGTGTTGCGTCGGAGATCATCAACTATGGTGCTCCTTCGTTGTCGGATTTCAGGCCGAGTATGATGTGGTATTATGGTGTTTGTTGTTTGAATTGACAGAGAAGGAAGAGGTGAGCTAGACTCGGCTTTTGATTCCGAGAATGGGATTGTTTGAATGGTGGATGTTTGGCCGAGATTGATGTTGGTGGTGTAAGAGGGATAAATGGTGGATGATTGAGTTTGATACTGATAATTTGATAAAAGGACTTGGTCAAGTTTATGGCTTTATTTCTTTTGATCCGTCTCAATCTCTTCTTGCTTCACTTTATATTCTTTTACTTTCGAATCGGATCCTACAAAATTAATATAACAAAACAACAGTACCGGCCTACAAAAATAACAATTATTCGCAACAACTTTGATAAAACTAATAAATTCTAAATAAGTAGTAAAATGAGCTTATTTAAAGATTAGAGCACACAAGATCGAGTCTAAAATAAGGATAAATGTAGGGAAAAAATGACGTAAAAATACTACTTATCTCTCTCACAATCTCTCAAACTTCAATTAATATCCCCAATTCCTCACTCCTTAATCTCAATAAATCTACTTCTGTCGTTATCTAGGTTTTTTTTGGAAAGATTGCAACCGCATCTCTCCGCCACCACTCTCACTCTTTCACAACCGACGACCCATCACTGATCCTCACGACCGATGACCACCAAATCAACAGTGACTAAGAGGTTTCCCTTATTTAATTCGTCTTGTTTTTGCCTTTTTCATTTTTTTTATTGACCTTTATGATGTTTTGTTGTGAAGATATGATTGTTGTTTGTGTATTCTGCAAGTTCAATTATTATATGAGAATTTTCATCAGAATCGATTATGCAAATCAATTTGTGAACTAGCAATATAGAACTCGTAGTATGAGTAGTTAGCGTAGCTTGACTTCATAGTATTCAAAGTTGTTTACTGTGGTGATTAGCAGTAGATGATGGATAGTTGTTGTACATTTGCGGCTTATATTTTACAATTGATGGCTTGAAAGGGTCGCGGTGTTGCTGAAATATACTTTTTTTGGCGATGTTTTACAGTTGAGACGAGGTCCTAATAGCGGAAGTACAATCAGGCGTCAGGATGATCTGTTTATTTATTCATGCTCTTTCTCGCCCTTTGGCAAAAACTGGTAATTGGAATGTAAACTTTGTTACTTATGTTTATTTATTTCAGTTTTTAGCCTTTCAGTTGAGTATCATTGACTTTTGTCAATAATTAGATGACTGTCAATTCGGCTTTATTATTATTTTACAAGATCTGTTGACAATGCCAAGTAATGATACATACTCAGTAGTGGCTTTTTCTACTCCTTTTATTTTCCTTATATTTCTATGAACTTGTTTATCTTCTGATACCTAACTTAAAATGGTTGTGTATTGATATATTTATGACAGACCTTATCATATGCAAGATGAATATGATGGAAATTGTTTTGTTTAGTTGTTATTTGCCACAAGTAATAATAATGAAATCTCATTTTGCAGTGTACTCAAGGTGATAGGGTACTTTATGTTTCTTTTAAATTTAAAACAAATGTATTGTGGGACTGAGGGATGTCGATGAAGCTGATGCTCTTGTAGGGCTTGTCAGGCTTTTGTGTTTGTGTACTAATTTTTGAGTTCTATATTAGTTTTTCGTGTTGTGATGAGCTTGGGATGGGTACTAGGAATCTACTACTACTCCAGATAGTTCGTCTGTTTTACAGGCATGTGTAATCGAGAAGGAAACTACTTAGTTTTGATGGTTTGAGTGTATATATATGGCTATAGCTTAATATTGAGTTTGTAAATGAACCTTTCCCTATGCAGGTGTATAACTCACCCGAGTCTAATCTAAAACTGAATCAAGAAGAAAACTATTTAATTCCTTTGATCCCTACTTTTTATGTTAGTGTATTTCATTTATGGGTTTAATTGAGGGCTTGTTGTTGTCTATGATGTTTTTTGCAAATGGCTTATGTCCTTGAACATTTCACCTTATTTTTTTTGGGTTGTACAATAATGTTTTTATTCTGTAAATACCCAGGTTAGTTTACGACATAAAAAATACTTAATTTGTTACCTTAAGTGTGATTTTCGTGTCCAACATGTTCATTTGTTGTTATATTAGAGATCAGGGGGAGCGCAAATGATTCATGTATGCTTATCTAAGCTCATCAGGTTAGTCTGCAAGTTGTAGTTTTTACCGATTCAACCTGTTATATTTACTATAATCAAAATGATTGGCCTACAACAGTGGCTTACATTGGCTTACGTTGATAAACTTGGAATACATGTTTACCTAATACCAACTCATCATATCTCTAGACTTACAAAACATCCAAACTTATGGGCTATACGCAGAGGGCCCACATTTGCATTTCCAACTTTCAGACTCATAATTTGCAAACTGGGGTCCCTAAGTGGGCACTGATTATTGGCACCTGGATAGCTAGACAAGGTTAACAACCATCACATTTCCAACTTTCGCAATGGTGATGTTTTTAGCTCTCTCTGTTTAGTGGTTTTGAGGGAATCGGGGCAGAGCTATATTCACTTACTGAAATCTCCGTAACCTGTTTACATCCTATATTTTACTTGCAACTTATATATTTATAAGTCATTACCGTCAAAATCTACTTCTCCATCTTTCCTACCAATCTTTCTTTATTTACTCTCGTATCCTTATTTAGTTTTACGTATTTTTTTTTCAATGTTGTAGGTAAAGAATAATGACACTTGAATGTTATCAAGTTTTCATGAGAAGCATAAAGAGAAACAACAAATGGTCTATCAACGTTGACATGTTATCATTTTTTCGGGCTTTTTTTAAAGATGTATTTATTGATCGTGAAATATTATTAGCTTATATTGTTGAGAAACTGAGTTATATATGGAAATATGTATGTATACCGGTCTTGTTGGTTTATGGTATGAAATAGACCAATCTTAATTGGTTTTGTATTCTCTATTTATCCAAGTGGTTTTACATTGATTGGTGATGAAATGTAAATTGTATTTGCTAATAGATTACTTCTATTTGCGGCCGCTCTTGTTCAGCAGTGGATTAGTAAAAAATTGGCATTTCTTATACAAAATGCATGTGGTTGATCGGGGTTGTCGCGTACCTTAATCAAAGATAAATAACCCAGACTAGGCTAACAACAAATTAATGTAATTAGGGAAGTAAGGGGTCGATCTCGGGGAGACGGGAGATACTTATGAATAGTTATGGTTAGAACTCTACCTTCGACGATTGGCAAATGTTTGTCACTAATTACTAAATGCTATAATAAAAATGATAACAATACAATAAAGAAAAGGATCTAGGGAAGTAGGTTCGCACATGTAGATTAACATATTGACGAAATTGGATTTAGAACATGCAAATAATTCATTGTGAGTTCGTAAGAATGATGTGTTCATTACAATCATATATCAGATGGTCTAGCAGGCTTTTAGGCAATTTACTAGGTTTTAATCTACCATGTCATGCTTTGTCTATTCAATTCGCGTATCTCTACCTTGGAAAAGAATTCCATTCTAGTCAATGATTTTGGCCAAAAATCGTCAACTATCATTACAATCCAAACATGCATAGACACAACGTTTTAAAGGCACAATTTCTTTTATCCAATTATCATCTTTTAATCAATCTAACATGGCTACCCTACACCCTAGAAAGGTGACTACTTACTCATGATAATGTTTAAATCTAAGATGATATTAACAAGAACTAGGATAGACATGTTTAGTTGGTTTTGACAATATTATAAGACTCTCTATGTGGCGATAATAACGACTAGACTAAATTGACAATCTAGGAAATGAAATGACGATTATAACGACACTAAATGAATCTAAGATAACATGGATAGAAATAATCAAATAGAAAACAATAAGGACATTAAACAAAGGATAAAATACAAATACCTAGGTGACGATCAACAACGAAAGCGATAACAATAATAGAAATCCCTTACATAGAATAATCGTTCCTTGAATTACAACACTTGTACCCAACAAAGTAGATTACAAAGATTGAAATTCTTATTGATCTAAGCTAAATTTTTGATGTAGAAAGGACAGAAATAAACTAAGAACTAAAGACTAAAGAAGAAGAAAATGAGAGAAGGGGGGCTAGTTCTCCCTTCTCCTAATCTAAAGAGAAGTGTAAGAAGAGAAGAAAGGATAAGAAGAGGATGTAGAGATGTCAGTCTTTATATAGCATTAGGGTTTCGTGGGGAAGGAGTCGAGCATTGAACATATAGGACAAAAGAAGGAAGTTAAAGCAATTTGTGCGGATCAGCAGGGATACCCGATCAGGTACACACTTACCCGATCGGGTAAGTTGCATTCTGGGTCCTTTGACTAACGTTTCATCTCCCTTTGCTTTGACTTGACTTCCATCATTCCCCTTGACCTCTTGAGTCGGGTTTGTTGATAGGGTTTGATGTAAAGCGATGATTTCTTTCGCCTATCTGATTGATCCTCCGACAACTGCGACATCGTCTTTACTTCTTCTCTCTTTTGAATTAGTGAACCTTCTTGAAATGCCTTTGACATGGTAAAGCTTGCTTCTTCAAATCGTCGGGTTCTAGGCAAATGCTCGGGAATATAGAAAAAGGGCGTAGAAACGTCACTTTCCCTACAAAACAGGTTAGAACATATGAATTCGCCTAGAAGACGATATTAGCTCATAAAGTGGCTTAACAAAGCACAAATGACATACAAAACCGAGCTAAATTGGGGGTTAAAACCATACAAATATTCACTTATCAAACTCCCCCAAGCTAAACCTTTGCTTGTCCTCAAGCAAACATAACAAACAATACCAGGACAAGGGTTGCAAGCATTGGCTACTACACCATCAAGAAACAAATCTCAACGTAAAACTTTGAAAACATAATGAATCATAACCCAAAAACAACGTGGGCAAGAATGATACATAAACATGGCTGAGATTTACATAACGCCGTAGCACAAAGAATTTCACTATAGATTTTCGGCTCTTGCATGATCACGGCACACTTGAACACTCAATGTATGTAAAAGTTGATTTCTTTATGTGTAAATGTTTTTGAGACATTCACCTATCTACGACTTATGAAAATGTGTCCGCAGTCTAATATGGTAAACAATTCAAAACACAAGTCAAAGATCATAATGCACATAGAAAAGAAGCCGGAAAATATGAGAAGAAGGCTTTGGGAAATGGGTGAAAGGTGGACAAACAGTTATGGTCATGTGAAGGTTAGAATGAGCTAGCAACTGACCAATGATAAATGAATACTCAATCCAAACTTTCGATTAATTTCCCGGAAGACGGATAACGAAGCCAAAAAGCAACAAATTGGCTTATTACAAACGAAACACAAGGATAAACTCCTTCTGAATATTGACTTGACATTTCTTAGGAGATACTCACAACTTCTCCTTTTATTTCTTTTTCTTTCTTTTTCAATTTCATTTCTCTTTTTTCTTTTCTTTTCTTTTTTCTTTTGAACATAACATCACTTCTTGAACATTTTCGTTCTCCCAAATTCACTTTGACATCAAGGAACAAAATCTTCTCAAAAGAGCACTTATACACCATAGTCTAGCTACTAGCTCAAAAGGTAGGCAGTTTTTATATGTAGCTATTATTTTGTGAAGCATTTGTATGAAGGGGTTTATTTTGAGGGGCAATTCAAAGTGAAAAAGGCTTCAAATCATAGTGAATCATGAATGCAATGCTTATAGAAATGAAATGAGAACCATACTTATGCGTTTTGACATGACACATATCACAAGGAGAACTACACACACCTAAATGAGACTGAGTATGGATGTACCAGTCTAAGGAGGTTCTACCTTACAATATATGTTGTTTGCCAAATGTCAAGATCAAGCGTACTCATCTATAGATTCATTCCATGCCAACTGTGTACAAGACTTCCCCATGTATGCAGAATTCAATGAATATTGAATCATTATCTTTTGAAAGTTCTAAGTTTGGGAAATATAACATGATAGCATAGTAAACAAGCAAGCAAAGCATGAAAAACATTCAATTGTGTTCAAAATTTTAAAATTTTCTCTTTTCTTATTCAAAAATTTGAAAAATATAAACAACTAAAATGCAAAATGGGAAAATGCAATCCCTCCCCCAAGCTAAACATCACATTGTCCTCAATGTGAGCACGAAGACTAAACATGCAACGAGATGCTTAATGGGAAGAAGGGTAAAAAGGGAAAAAGATGAAAGAAAAGTGAAGCTTACTAGTGAGCGCGGACTCCCCCAAGCTAGTCTTTTGGACTTGACAAGGAAGGTCTTCATAGATTCTTCAAAAACTCTCTCATCTGCAAGGTAAATCTAACAAAACAACGAAAAAGGGAAAAATAAAAATAAAATGCAAAAAGAAAGGGAAAACACGGGTTGCCTCCCGAGAAGCGCAATTTAAAAGTCTTGCTAGACTCTTTATTAATGAAAATCATTCTTTGTGCCTTAAAAAGCATGTCAATGCCCTTAGAAGTCGATCATATACCTGCGCATGAGCTATACAAAAACATATGTAAGCAATTGACAAGATATAGGCATGAAATATTGAAGGTAAGAATTGATATATCTTATCATTGTGCGCATGACAAACTTCATAGATGACCACTGAACTGCTCCACTCGTCAGTGAGACATGGAGTGAAATGTTTAAGATCATGGAACAAACAATTAGTTCCCAAAATATTATTAGTGGACTCTAATTGGGGGTAGGGTGAATCAAAGGATTGGGAATCAAAAATGGGTGGTTGATCCCACTTAATTTCAAGGCTAGGTTCACAAAACCCAGTATCATTTTCAAATAACTCTGGAATATCCTTAGCGAAGGGATTTTCAAAGAAATCTGATGACTCGATCGACAACTCTCCATTGGAGTCACAAATGGGCTTAACAACATCCTTGTCTAAAGTCTCGACTACCATATGGTCAATATCAATAATGGGGGTCGCAAAATTGTCAAATGGAACGACACTAGAGTGACTTTCAATAGAAATGGTTGGACCATCATCATCGTCATCTATTAATTCATATGATTGGGGAGAATTAGACTTATATGGGGGGGCTGAAAAAACATAGGAGAAAATAGACTCACATGGGGAGGTGAAAAAGCATAAGGAAAATTGATTGGCTTACATTTTTTAAACGTGAGTTCTTCCTTTTGCCCTTTGAGCATTTGAATTTGAGCCATCATTTCATTGAGTTGCTCTTGGATTCTCAACCGCCGGTGCGTTTCATCCCGAGATTGGGATGCCATAAAGTCCAAGAAAATCCAAAGTTCCTCTCCTCTTTTCTTTCCCACTTAAGGCTACGCCTAGATTTACTAAGGTTGTACAACCGTAGCCTTATGTCAATGTTAACCGTGACCGTATGCCATTTTTGTACTAGTGTTTGTTTATTCGAATAGATTGTGAGACAATGTTGAACCCTATTCAAGTGAATAGGATGAACTTAGTATTTTGTCCCTAGTCACTCAATGAGGTGATGTCTCGTAGTGACTAGACTGTAAATCAATCGATGGTTGGTTCAGCACCATGGGGTCATGGAGATGACTAGTCGATTACATAGACAGACTGTTTGACACTCTGTCGGACAATGACCATTATAGAGTCCCGTAAATCAATTGTTGATGCCTGGTCGTGGCGGGGTCTTCTATATTATTCCTATGAGTCGATTCTTTTGACTGGATACCATTTATCTGAGTCGGTGCAGTTTCTGATTGGCTTTGGTTTTTGTCCTAGGTCGTGCCGTGAAAGGAGGTTGATGGACATATTTTGGGTCATGGTGATTTGCATTATACAGAGTAGATGAGTCAACATGAATTGTCCACCCACGTTGGTTATAAACATCTTTGGACCACTCGTGAAGTAGTTACTGGAAATGCATGGCCACGCTCGAAAGAGATCTATGGTAGATTTTCCGGTCAGGCAGTTACTCTCCTTATCGAGAAAACCACTCATGATATGATAAAGTGCAAGTGCGACATGAAAGACGTCTTTCATAGAGTGGGAGAGGTGAAACGGGAAAGAGAATTGGTAACACGCACTTGTATCGGACAAGTGGGAGATTGTTGGAGTAAATGTCCTCCACAATAGTGCGTCCACATAAAAAATCTCATTAAGGAATATGATGATCATTATTTATATACATATTTTATGCCTCCCTTAGATACATTAAACTCGATTTACCGTCTTTCCTTACTTATTTCTATGCTATTTTAGCTAGAATATCGATTCTGCCGCTTTTGTTATGTTTTAATGCAGATTGGATGCATTTGGAGCTTTTTGAGTAGATCTGGAGCATGGCGGAGGTGGATCGTGGAAAGTTAGGCACGGGAATCGAGAAGAATCGAGAAGAAAGACAAGAAAGGAAGAAAAGTGAAGAAACAAAGCCAAAATGAAGGCTGCTCGACCGAGCAGAAGAGCCATGCTCAGTCGAGTCGAACTGTTCTCTTGCTCGATCGAGCAGAATCATGTTGCTCGATCGAGCAACCTATATTTCGGCGGCTTTTTCGTGTTTTCCTAAACTTTAACCTAATTATTTAGATCTTTTGTATTATAAAAAGAAAGCTCGTCTTTCATAATTAGACATGCTTTCTTATGCTTTTGAATGCTTTTATGTTTTAAATCAGAAACCCTAAATTAGTTTACTTTTCCTCAGGATTTTATTCATCAAAGACGATTGTCTAGTTCATCTTGTAATCGGTATTCTTCAATCTTTCTTTGTTATTCAATTTAATTGCTTTCTTGTTCTTTAATTGTTCTTTGTTAATCCTTTCATTGTTGTTAATCATGTTTACTTTAATTATTATTGTTGTTATTAATATCGTTATGAGTAGCTAAATTCCTTTCTAGGGTTGAAAGGGGATCTAGGATTGTTAGAAGGGGTAGATTAATTAATTGAATTGCAATTGCATGGTTATCATTTGATTATCGTTTTAATTCTAGTTGTTTGATTACTGGCCAGGATTAATTAACTAGTCTCGCGAATTAGGATTAACACCGACCGGGTTAAGACTAAGATAGGCTACGATAATTGAATAGAACTCGTTTAATGATAGCGATCGCATGTTAAATTGTAGATCTAAAGGGTATAATTGAATCTACCGATCTTGTGACCTTAGATAACTTTATTGCATGATAGTTGATTTCATCCTTACCCCTGAACAATAATCCTAGTGAACATGAGACCCTAGACTTTTAATCTTATTGTTTCTCAACCTTTTATTATTAGTTGTTATTACTATTAGTTGTTATAGTTTGCTATTAGTTATTGTTATTGTTTGCTATTTATTGTTTGCCATTAGTTTAGAATACAAATCAAAATCCCGAATTGTTACTTTAGAGACAAGCTTAGTTTAACAGATTAGAATACTACCGCCTCCCTGTGGATTCGATACCTTGCTTACCGCTGACTATTAGTTAGTAGTGAATTAGGTTTTACTTTGATTAAGGTGACGCGACTTTACCCTTATCAAATTTGGCGCCGTTGCCGGGGAGGCAACAGTTTTCTGTTTGTTTCTACTTAGTTTGTCTTTTTCGTCTCAGGGAACCTAAGTTCCTTGAGACCATTCTCATCCTTTTCTTTAGTTTTTGTTTATGCCCAGGTGTTCTAGGTCCGTTCTCGTGCCCTACGATTCCGAACCAGAGAAGACTCTCCGGTCTAGACGAAACTTTTGGAAGGAAATTCAAGAAGCGGAAGACTTGAGTACGCTTGAAACAGTTTACGCCGAATTCGTCGCAGAAAAACCATCCTTAGAAGAGGATACACCTATTTCTGCACCTACTACAACCATGCCTACTCTAGCCAGCCATTCGGAGCCTACCGTTGCATCTATTCCCAAGGGATTTCAACTCCCTACTACGGGTAATAGTACTTTTGAGATTCGTCCGTCTTATATCTCTTTGGTGGAGCGAAACATGTTTGGAGGGAGCCCTACTGAGGATCCTGCTAAGCATATGGAGAAATTCACTAACTATTGCTGCTCTATTCCTTTAACGGGTGGGGTGACACAAGATCAGATCAAGTTGGTATTGTTTCCCTTTTCGCTACGAGACGGGGCAGAAGATTGGTTGAGTGAGTTAGATATGGCTGCACTTGGCATCACCTATTGGAATTCTTTGGCTCTTGCATTCTACAAAAGATATTTTCCGCCACAGAAAACCAATGTCATTCGAAGTCAAATCACAAGTTTCAAACAAGGTCCCAATGAGAAGTTTAATGAGGCCTGGGTTCGCTTCAAAAAGCTTGTCAAGTCTGTTCCACATCATGGTTTTGATACTTGGTTCTTATGCAACCAATTTTATAATGGGTTATATGATGATTAGAGGAATTTGTTAGATTCTGCTGCCAATTGGAGATTCCAAAATAACACTACTGATGCCAATGCTTGGAAGTTAATTGATGAGATGGCTACTCACACTGATGAGTATGGGAATCCTAGGGGTAATGTGAGGAGAGGAGGTACGGATAATGCAGTTGCAGCTCAGTTGGAGGCATTAACTGCCAAAATTGCCGACTTACAAACTTCAAAGTCCTTGGAAAATAAGCAAACGGTTCATGCCATGGTTCAACAAGAGCCAACCTGTGAAAGATGTGGTACTATGGGGCGTAATGCAGTGGAATGTATGAGTACGGTTGAGCAAGTCCTTGTCTTTCAATCTTTTAAGCAAGGTACACCTTACTCCAATTTTTACAATGAAAGGACGAAAGAGCATCCCAATTTCTCTTACCGAAGTCAGAATGTTCTTAATCCTACCCCACCGCCACATCAGCAACAAGGTTCTTCTTATGTGATTCCTCAGAATCGCAATTCCCAAGGTAACTTTAACCGTTCCAATCAAGGTGGCCAAAACTTTCAACAACCTCCACCTCCACCACCTCCAAGTAATGATATGGCGGAATTAAAAGCCATGTTGCAGCAGAGTCTTATGATCCAACAAAAGCAAGATGCTCATATCTCGCAACTGATAGCTCATAACAAGATGGTTGACACTCAAATTGCCCAATTGGCAATTCAAAATCCACATAAACAACCAGGTAATCTTCCTCCTCAAGGACACCCTCCACATGAACAAGCCAATGCTATCACTTTGTGGAGTAGAACCCATTACAAAGGCCATGAAATGATAGGGGATGAAACCAATGAAAGCTTGAAAGTTGCTGATCAAAGTTCGAAAAACAGCGAAAAAGGGGCTGAAATTAAGGTTGCTCGATCGAGCAACACCCTCTTGATCGATCGAGCAACCCTTGAAAAAGTTGAAAATTCTGCTCGAAAAGTTCCTATTAAAAAAACTCGATCGAGCAACCCCTCTGCTCGATCGAGCAACCTCTGATCAGGATGAAAACACTTCTAATTCATCTTCCAAAGCCAAAGAAGTCGAGCCCATTACCATTGCACTTCCTTTTCCGCACCGCCAACATAAATCCAAGCTTGATAAACAGTTTGGGAGGTTTATGGAAGTGGTCAAGAATTTGCAAGTGAGTGTACCTTTTACCGAGTTGATTACTCAAGTGCCGGCTTATGCAAAGTTCATGAAAGATATATTGACAAGGAAGCGGTCCTTTAATGAAGTGGAGACGGTTGCATTTACTGAGGAATGCAGTGCTGTGTTGCAATCCAGATCACCACCTAAGCTAAAGGATCCAGGGAGTTTTTCTATTCCTTGTAATATAGGTTGCTTAGCCATAGATAAAGCCCTTTGTGATTTAAGGGCTAGTGTTAGTGTTATGCCATTTTCTATATGCAAAAAGTTAAATATGGGTCAACTTACTGTTACAACCATGACCTTACAAATGGACGACCGTTCTATTAAACACCCTCTAGGGATTTTAGAAGACGTACCGGTTAGAGTAGGGAAGTTTTTCATACCAGTTGACTTTGTTGTCTTAGATATGGCTGAGGACACCCAAATTCCTATCATCTTGGGACGACCATTCTTCCATACTGCGGGGCGGTTATAGATGTTAAGAATGGGAGACTTACACTAACAGTGGGGGATGATACAATCACTTTCAATTTTAGACAATGCCATGAAACACCCCATGTTAGAAGAGACATGTCATAGAGTCGATATTGTTGATATAACTATTGATGACAGTCTTTCTTTGTGTTTGAATAGGGATCCTCTGGAGATCGCCTTAACTTCCAGCATTGCTGAAGCTGGAAGCTCACGGAGGGAAGAAGTAGTTGCAATGGAAAAACTGCTGACAGGAGAGGACTGCAAGTCACAGAAGGTTTATAGCTTAGGTTACCCCTCTAAGGTTACCGAGGTAAAGAAACCTGAACTTAAACCCCTCCCCTCTCATCTTAAATATGTTTTTCTTGATTCCCATGAGATGAATCCTGTAATTGTCAGTGCTAGTCTATCTGAAAGCCAACTTACTGATTTGTTGGTAGTTTTAAAAGGGCACAAAAAGGCTATAGGTTATAGCATTGACGATTTACAAGGTATTAGTCCTGACTTTTGTATGCACCGTATCCACTTAGAAGAAGACCATAAACCTTGTAGGCAGGGTCAGCGTCGTTTGAACCCCACTATGCAAGAGGTGGTTAGAAAAGAGGTGCAGAAATTGTTAGATGCAGGAATCATTTATGCTATTTCTGATTCAAAGTGGGTCAGTCCTGTTCAGGTAGTCCCTAAGAAGGGAGGGACTACGGTCGTCACTAATGAGAAAAACGAGCTCATATCTACTAGACTAGTGACAGGATGGAGGATGTGTATTGATTATAGGAGGCTGAATGTAGCCACTAGGAAAGACCACTTCCCTCTTCCCTATATTGACCAAATGTTAGAGCGTCTAGCGTGTCATAAGTATTTTTGTTATCTAGACGGCTACTCGGGATTCTTTCAAATCCCCATTCATCCTGACGATTAGGAAAAGACTACCTTCACAAGCCCTTATGGTGTATTTGCTTACCGAAGAATGCCTTTTGGGTTATGTAATGCCCCCGCCACCTTTCAACGTTGTATGATGGCTATTTTTTCTGATTATATCGAGTCTATTATGGAGGTCTTTATGGATGACTTCAGTGTTTATGGGACCGATTTTGATAGTTGTTTAGCTAATCTAACTAAAGTCTTACAACGTTGTGAGAAGAGTAATCTTGTGTTAAACTGGGAGAAGTGCCACTTCATGGTAACTGAAGGGGTGGTACTTGGTCATTTGGTGTCTGGACGAGGCATCCAAGTGGATAAAGCTAAAGTGGAAGTGGTTGAGCAATTACCGTACCCAGTGAATGTTAAAAGTGTTAGAAGTTTCCTTGGTCATGCGGGGTTCTATCGCCGTTTTATTAAGGATTTTTCAAAGATTGCTCAACCATTGACTAAGCTTCTCCATAAGGATGTCCCGTTTGTGTTTACTGATGAGTGTGTTAAGTCTTTTGACAGGATTAAACAAGCTCTAATCTCAGCTCTTATTATCCAATCTCCTAATTGGACATTGCCGTTTGAGATAATGTGTGACGCCAGTGACTTTGCAGTTGGGGTTGTTTTGGGGCAAAGGAAGGATAAGGTGCTACATGCAGTTTACTATGCCAGTAAGACTTTGGATGATGCGCAAGTTAACTACGCTACCACTGAAAAGGAGTTACTTGCAGTTGTCTTTGCTTTGGATAAGTTTAGAGCCTATCTTGTGGGTTCTAAGGTGATAGTCTATACTGACCATGCAGCACAGAAGTACTTGTTGGCTAAGAAGGAAGCCAAACCTCGGCTTATTCGTTGGATCTTGTTGTTACAAGAATTTGATTTGGAGATCCGGGATAAGTCAGGTGCTGAGAATGTGGTTGCTGACCATTTGTCTCGTTTACGGTTCGAAGGGGGAGATTCCATCCCCATTGATGATTCGTTTGCTGATGATCATCTCCTTGCCATTACCATGGAGACTCCATGGTTTGCCGATTATGCTAACTTCTTGGTTGGGGGAATTATGCCTCCGGATCTATCCTATCAGCAAAAGAAGAGGTTTCAACACGATGTCAAGAGGTATTTTTGGGATGATCCTTATCTATTCCGGGAATGTACCGACGACATTTATCGACGATGTATTCCAGTGGGTGAGGTACATGCCATCCTTTCTCATTGTCACTCTTCTTCATATGGCGGTCATCATGGTCCCTCAAGGACGTTTGCTAAGGTTATGCAGTCGGGTTTTTATTGGCCGACTATTCTCAAGGATGCTACTACATTTGTCCGTTCTTGTGATGCATGTCAAAGGACGGGTAACATTTCGCAAAGGCATGAGATGCCTCAAACGGGTATTTTGGAAGTTGAAATATTCGATGTTTGGGGTATTGACTAGCAAGGGCCGTTCCCATCTTCCCATGGTAACCAATATATTCTAGTAGCAGTTGATTATGTCTCCAAATGGGTGGAAGCCATTGCCACTCCCACTTGTGATGCCAAAGCAGTTGTTAAACTATTTCAGAAGATCATTTTCCCACGATTTGGAGTTCCTCGTGCTCTCATTAGCGATGGAGGAAAGCATTTCAATGAACGCCATCTTAACTCTTTATTGAAGAAATATGGCGTTACACATCGTCGGGGGTTAAGTTATCATCCGCAGACAAGTGGTCAGGTAGAGATTTCTAATAGGGAGATTAAGTGTATCCTTGAGAAAGTCGTGAGTAAATCTAGGAAGGATTGGAGTCGTAAGCTCGATGACACCTTATGGGCTTATAGAACTGCTTTTAAGACTCCAATCGGTGCTTCTCCATACCGGTTAGTCTATGGCAAGGCGTGCCATTTACCGGTTGAACTTGAGCATAGGGCTATGTGGGCCATACAAGAGCCTAATATGGATCCCTCACTGGCGGGTGAGAAACGACTTATGAAGTTGAACGAGCTTGATGAGTTTCGATTGCATGCCTATGATAGTGCTCGGGTTTACAAAGAGAAGACAAAGAAGTGGCATGACAAGCATATCCTGCAGCGGGAATTTAAAATTGGTGATAAAGTATTATTATTTAACTCCCGTTTGCGTTTGTTTCCAGGAAAACTCAAGTCCAGATGGTCAGGACCGTTCACAGTTACCGAACTAAACAAGTTTGGGTCGGTTTCACTACAAACCGACAAGGGTGAGATTTTCAAAGTCAATGGTCAACGCTTGAAGATCTATTACGATGGAGCATTTATTGGAGTGATAGAGGCCGTCGACCTTTTCACTCTTGATAAATCACCATGACTTTGAGGTAACACGGTCGTGCGGGACCGATAAAAACCAGCGCTAACCGGGAGGCAACCCGGCATTTACTTGTATTTCATTTGTAAATTTTATTTTGATTAGCTTAGTTATTAATGTTATAGTTCAAATAGATTTAGTTTGGATAGTTAATATAGTTGTGCTTTATTGAGTGCGGTGAGGGAGCGATCTAACAATTTTATTGAGTATTTGCAGCTAATACAATTGGAAATCGCTTTAATAATGAAGAAACGAAAAGAAAGAAAGGAGAAAAGAAGAGAAAAATGAGACAAAACTGAAAATCATAGGTTGCTCGATCGAGCATCATGACTTGCTCGATCGAGTTTTCATGCACACCAATATCCAGCCACTCGAGCAAACTCAAAAATCAGGATTTCTAAGGTTGCTCGATCGAGCAGGATACCCCTGCTCGATGGAGTCGTCCCGGTTCAGACCGGTCCCGCGGCTGTTAAGTCAGTTTTCCCCAATTCTTCCTTCATTCTTTCTCTTATTTCGTCATTCTTGTTTCTCCCTCACCCTTATTCTCTCATAAACCTCATTCCATCCACTTCTAATCATCAATAATTCATCATCAAGCTAGCATCAACAATCATTATTTTACTTGTTTTAAGTTCAATTTGTGAAGAAATTGGTGTTCTTGCTCCCTTATTTTGCCCAAATCGTGAATCTAGGGTTTGCTTCTTATTTCTTCAATTTTGTGCTTCTAATCCATTGTTGTTGCTTCCTAGCTTTGTTATTTAGTAATTAATCACTCTTGCATTGCTAATTGCTCCGTCTTTCTTGCGTTTTAGACTCAAATTTGAATTTTTTTTGAGTTAGGGTTTGCTAATCCGTCTTTTTGAGCATATAGTTGTGTTTGTGTGTTTTCTTTACTTCAATTAGCCATGTCTAGACAAGTAGGAACTAGCAAGCGTCGTAGAGAACCCCGTCTTGTTCGACAACCCGAAGTAGAAGCGATTCCGAGTAACCCCACTTATCCTTGGATCGTTTTCACCACACAAGAACAACATGACCGCTTCGCCTTGCTTATGGGTCATCCTATGGACCCTAGTCGCTGTGTGTGCCTTAAAGTTCTTGATTTACTTGGTTTTGGCAATGCTATGTTTGATATGTTTAACCGAATTGGGTTTAGTGGGCTATATTCCCTTAATGAGCTTTCATATCGACCTTTGACACTAGAATTTTTCAGTTCCTATGATTGGGACGAGACCAATGAAAGTGTATCTTTTAGGTTGCTTAATCGGGATTTTGTGTTGTCCTATGCCGAATTGGCAAATCATTTGGGTCTTTCTCTAGGTGACGATGATGCTTTTATTGCTATTCCTTCCGGCTTTCAAGCCGTTGATTATTTTCCATTATTTACTGGTCTTCCTGAGGCACGTGTTAATGCTATGGCGGTTAATGATGTGCAGCATCCTTGTTTGAGGTTGTTTTTGCGTTTCTTTAGCCTCCTTTTGTTTGCTAGGAAGGACCTTAGTAAGCTTAATTCTCATGAGGTCTTATTACTTGCTTCTACCCTCAACCCCAAGCATGAGAATGATTTTTATTTCAATCTGGTCGGTTTGGTGTGCTATGCTTTCTGGAGGGTCACTTCCCCTACCCAGCATTCTTTAGACTGTGGTGCCTTAGTCACTAGGTTGTCTAGGAGACTTACTGGGTTTGCGGGAGACCGTAGATACACACCAATGACCCCACTTCATGCCCCTAGAGTAGACGAGGAGTACTTACGCCACACCCTTTGTTGGATTAATGCGTTAGGAAACGCTAGATTTCAGTGGCGAGTACGGGGGACCTAGTGGATTGCTCTTCCCGATACCGATAACCGTCTCCATTCTACGGAGTGGTTGTCTACCCATGATCCTGAGACTGGACCTACCCCTCCCCCTCGTTCTTATGTGGTTCCACCTGAGATTGTTTTTGCTTTGGCCGAGAACCGTCGACCTCGTCGGCGGATCACTTCTTCTATTTCTACTGAGGCCACCACCACCCAAATTCCACACTTTATTCCCACCCCAGCTCCGTACCCTTACCCTCCACCTGCTTACACCTATGATCCAGCTTTAGAGAGGGAGATTAGGATTCATCAAGGAATTAACAATGACTTGGTGATGAGGGGACTTTGGGAGAACCTTATGCGGACAGATCTTAATGCCATTGCTGGTTGGACTCCGCCGAGCTACTATCGAGGTCCGGGAGATGAGACTGGTGTGTTTGATAATTATGGGGTGACTCCTCAGCAGTTTTCCCAGGAGTTTAGTCACGATTTTGGTTGCCTGGGTCGTTCTTGGTATACTCCTATCCGACCGGATGCTCCAGTTGGTGGGTTTGGTGACCCATTTCGGGCTTCTTCTTCTGGTGCTGCTCAGAGGGATGATGATGATGATAATGGTGGTGGTGATCAGGCGCAGTAGTGGCAGCTGGTCCCTACACCCCCATTTTGCAGCTGGTTTGGGGGAGGCTATTGTTCTATACAGCTGGTACTATCTATCCTTGTACTTTCTTTTATTGTATTTTCTTTTAGTTATTTCCCATTCCCTTTTGTTAGTTGTGTCCTTTAGGTTGCTGATGGTGTTGTTGTGTGATTGCTGTGCTGTTAGCGTCACAATGAGGACACTGTGACATTTAGGTTTGGGGGAGAGTCTATATTTATGTTGTGTCTTTATTTATGTTGTGTGAAAAACAAAAAAAAAATCATAAAAATTGAAAATTTTACAAAATCCAAAAACATGTTTTTTATTTTATTAGGTCGAGTCTTGATGAAATTGAATAACAATGATGATAATTTGCATTGTTTCTGCATTTGAATCCCAAATAAGTTGTTCATGTACATTGTTTTGACTTACTATTTTTGAAAACAAAGCTTATAGTATAAGTCTTGACCGTTTTTGACATACCTTATGCTAATTAGATTTGGCAATTTTTGTTGGTAAACCACTTAAAATTCTGAGGTCTATAGAGCTTCCTAGGCCAGGAACATCAATAAACTGGTCTCATTGTTTTTTAGGCTTGAGTGTGGTACTCCTTGTGGAATATGTAACATCAAATTGCATAAGTGTGACATTCGTTTCTTGATACTATACGCGTTCGTTTGATAAGTGCATGAGGAAAGGTGATTCTTTTTGTTCAAATAAGCCTCACATAGCCAAAAAGACTTGATTTTATACCCTTATTATTGAGTTCTTTATGTTTAGCCAATTTGAGCCTTTTGTAGCCTGTTTTCATAAGCCATATAAAAGCTACATTCCTAGAATTTGCCTACCTTGTCGGGACAGTCGCAGTTGCATGTTTTTCTTATCTACTTGTCTACTATGGTTGGGTCGGGATTTCAAAAAAAAAAAAGAATATCAAATGGGTGTAGCAAGTATGTTGGCAATTGTGTCATTTATTCCCTTTGTTGAGAAAAAATGTGAAGCAAAAGATCTGAAAAGAAAAAAAAATGAAAAAGAAGAAAAAGGAAAAAAGAGAAAAAAGAAAGAAAAATATGTTGCTTCATTTAATTATTCAAAGGATAATGAAAGGGGATTTACTAGAGTCTAATCCATTTTTCAGAGAGCAATATCAATCTCTCTCTTACGTTGTCAAAGTTTAAGATGATTTCTCTAGTCGGTGTTGGTTTGTGTTAGTCTTGTAGATTTGTTTTGGTAAGTGTCGCTGCGACTACTGGTCTTAGCCCCACATTTCCATACGTGCCTTGGCACAATCCACTTCTATACCTTCACCCATTAGTGCAATGAAACTATTCAGAAAACAAGCTAAAAACAATGATAATTGAGCTAAGGTCACACACTTGAAGTTTGCTCTGTTTTTGGTTGCACTAAATGCTGAAAGAAGGAGATAGAACCTTAACCAAAGCACAAAGCCAATGGTTGAGGGTTGAACCTTGATCCCACCACACAGCTAAGGCTCTAAGCTCACTTCCAAGCACAAAGCAAAGGAATTTTTCTCAAGCACACAGCCAAGAGATGTTAACAGAAACAAAGGTTTCAGTTTTTGTGTTTACTTCAAATCTGCCTTCATTTCATTAGGAATGAGCCTTTTATAGGCAATTAGGTTACATCTCATACGTCCAAATACATCTAGGGCCAACATTGGCTTACATACAAAGACAAAATAACAGCTACCTTGCTTACATAACTGAAAAATAAAGTAAACTAAACAAAAGAAACAGCTCTGAAAGTGACAGCTTCCTTGTTGCCTTGCTACTGCTTTTTATATGGTACAGGGTGGACTTTTAGCTTGGTGTTTTGGACCAAACTGAAGTAGTATTGATCCTTTAAGACTGAACATAAAGTCCCTTGAGTTTGCTTGGCCAAAAGAGGAAGTTTTGACAATGACAGCTGAACTGCTCCATGTAGAGGCTGTAACTGGACTGGTGAACTTGGCTTATGTTTTGAGAGGTGTTCCTGGCGTTTTCTGAGGAAGGTTCCCTGGACAAAAAGGTAGTAGACCCTCCCTAGAACCATGCCCCATAGTTGGTTTGAAGTCCCTAAGCTTGGAAGTTGCCCTGAGACCCTCCCCAAGGCACTGCTACTGGCTGAATTTCCTGAGGTTTTGTTGGCTTGCTTTGTGAGTCTGTTTTGTGTCTTGGCTGGCCCTGGCTCGTGTCATGGCTATCACTGGCTCGTGTCATGGCTTGCTTGCTTGGGCCTGGACTATACAAAGCATTAAGATAGCTTTTGACATAGGGTAAGGTTGGTATTGGATCATGGCTGGACTGATCATAGGTTGGTTGGTCTTGTCTTTGAGCTTGGCATTGAACTCCTGTTGCAATTAGCCTCCCTTTTTGTCCTGATTCATGTACTTTATAGCGAATGCGTATTAGTTGGGAAAATTACTATCACATTAGAATGCATGCATGTTTCATAAGTTGAGTGAGTGTTTCTATTTCTTTCTATCTTCACAAAACTCACCTTTACATAAACTTATGAGTGCATGAGTGAATCCGCGAGAATCCGACAAATTGAGCCTTGCAAGATTGAAAGGTATTTGGTTTTTGTCTATACTACGGTATCATGTAAAATCTTGGACTATGAGCTGCGTTTTCTACTTTCCCGTACCTTTGAATTTGTTTTATTGGTACAGCTTGGTCATTACTTTGTTATAGATATGGATAGCTTGGGATTTGTATGTGCTTTAACATTAGCTTGGAGTTTTTCATTCACCATTTGTATGTTTGTCTTTGTATGTGTCGAGTGCTTTGCTTAGGGACAAGCAAAGGATTGGTTTGGGAGAGTTTGATGATCATTATTTATTTACATATTTTATGCCTCCCTTAGATACATTTAACTCGATTTACCGTCTTTCCTTACTTATTTCTATGCTATTTTAGCTAGAATATCGATTATGCCGCTTTTGTTATGTTTTAATGCAGATTGGATGCATTTGGAGCTTTTTGAGTAGATATGGAGCATGGCGGAGGTGGATCATGGAAAGTTAGGCACGGGAATCGAGAAGAATCGAGAAGAAAGACAAGAAAGGAAGAAAAGTGAAGAAACAAAGCCAAAATGAAGGCTGCTCGACCGAGCATAAGAGCCCTGCTCGGTCGAGTCGAACTGTTCTCTTCCTCGATCGAGCAGAGTCATGTTGCTCGA
Source organism: Heliosperma pusillum (assembly GCA_022085475.1). Classification (NCBI taxonomy): domain Eukaryota; kingdom Viridiplantae; phylum Streptophyta; class Magnoliopsida; order Caryophyllales; family Caryophyllaceae; genus Heliosperma; species Heliosperma pusillum. The sequence continues at coordinate 24,146 of JAIUZE010013945.1, forward strand.
TCGAGCAACCTATATTTCGGCGGCTTTTTCGTGTTTTCCTAAACTTTAACCTAATTAATTAGATCTTTTGTATTATAAAAAGAAAGCTCGTCTTTCATAATTAGACATGCTTTCTTATGCTTTTGAATGCTTTTATGTTTGAAATCAGAAACCCTAAATTAGTTTACTTTTCCTCGGGATTTTATTCATCAAAGACGATTGTCTAGTTCATCTGGTAATCGGTATTCTTCAATCTTTCTTCGTTATTCAATTTAATTGCTTTCTTGTTCTTTAATTGTTCTTTGTTAATCCTTTCATTGTTGTTAATCATGTTTACTTTAATTATTATTGTTGTTGTTAATATCGTTATGAGTAGCTAAATTCCTTTCTAGGGTTGAAAGGGGATCTAGGATTGTTAGAAGGGGTAGATTAATTAATTGAATTGCAATTGCATGGTTATCGTTTGATTATCGTTTTAATTCTAGTTGTTTGATTATTGGTCAGGATTAATTAACTAGTCTCGCGAATTAGGATTAACACCGACCGGGCTAAGACTAAGATAGGCTACGATAATTGAATAGAACTCGTTTAATGATAGCGATCGCATGTTAAATTGTAGATCTAAAGGGCATAATTGAACCGACCGATCTTGTGACCTTAGATAACTTTATTGCATGATAGTTTATTTCATTCTTACCCCTGAACAATAATCCTAGTGAACCTGAGACCCTAGACTTTTAATCTGATTGTTTCTCAACCTTTTATTATTAGTTGTTATTACTATTAGTTGTTATAGTTTGCTATTAGTTATTGTTATTGTTTGCTATTTATTGTTTGCCATTAGTTTAGAATACAAATCAAAACCCTGAATTGTTACTTTAGAGACAAGCTTAGTTTAACAGATTAGAATACTACCGCCTCCCTGTGGATTCGATACCTTGCTTACCGCTGACTATTAGTTAGTAGTGAATTAGGTTTTACGTTGATTAAGGTGACGCGACTTTACCCTTATCAGAATATAATCGGGATATTTATTGGCTATATTAGTCAGTTGATTAACGTATATCAATAACGGTTGACTGACTAGAGTTTGACGTTATTGTCGTATGACGACGGTGATCAACTGATACTTTACGGTCACACCTATATGTTGAAACCCAAATAGAAAACTAATTATTTGTATATGATACAGTTTAATTAGTCCCTTGCATATATTTGATATATGTTCAGTTATGAGAGTTAATTGTTGGAAATTGAGTTTGGAACTCAAGCCAATTAAACTTATTACTCAATTATACGACAATTGACTGAATAAATGTTACGTGTTACTTTAATATGATTAAATAAGATTTAATTTAGTGATATATTGTTAATTCAATAAATTAGTTGAGGTGTGACATGTATTTTTAGGTGGGGGTCATTACTTAATTATATTTACAAATAAGTTGTAAAATAATTTAACTGATTGTGGGACCCGTTAATATTGATATAGTGGTAAAATATCACTTAAAAGTTAAGTGTATGTTATTTATTAATTTGTTTTATATAATTTTTATATGATCAAATTAACACTTAATTATATGAGATGATTAAGCATATGTGTGACAACCCTCGCGAATGCGGAAATTAAACATAACAAGCATGTGATTTATAAAGCGAAAAATACGGTATTTTAAAAACCTTTATACATGCAAGATAGAAATACGAGGAATGTCAGTAATTACAAACCAAATATAAAATACTACAAGAGACGTAGTCTCTCAAAATGTTAACAAAAGACAAGGTTATTTAGCATATAGCTAATGAACGTCTAGAGGTGTTTCATCCAGGGACAACGCCCGCTAGCTCACACCCGAACCCAAAATACCACAAGCAAAAAGCCATCCAATCAAGCAACCTGTTCATCCATGAAAAACATGAACGCCACAGTCAGTGGGGAGTAACTCCGGGTTCTCCCAGCCATATCACATTAAACGTACATAAAAGGAAATACAAAAGTAGAAGCATGCATATATAGATATACATGTGAAATACGATAAGGATAGATAGACAATTCGAATATATAATGATAAGAGCATATGGAATACAAGTCCGAATCCATCATGTTATACAAAGACTCGGGGAAGACACTCTTAGGCAACCGAATACGCTCACTAGGGCTTGCATCTCACCGTTAGCGGTATAAGTTTGATAAGATTGAGACTCGACAAACAAACCATGCCAAGTCATGGTATGATCATGAATAATCAATCATGTAATCACCCATCCAAACACAACGACACAATGACGACATCTCTCACGGTAAATGAAACGCACTAGCACCGTGTACATGGCAAGTATGATTAAAAGGCATCCACGGGATAAAGACATTCCCTGAACGCATACACGATTCAATTCATTTCGTATATGTGGACTAATTTCCTCCGGTAGGACGACGATAATAATACGGTCCTAGTCTAAATCTGGCCAGAATCCCGGAATCGCATTTTCCAGTTCGACATGCGATAAACATTTCGCATCCAAGACTCGGTCAATCAAATGACGCCGAGTACCCCAAATTCGGTAGATATAATTCACGAAAGAGGCGGAAAAGAGCTCAAGCCTCATAACAAGCGGTACGCTACATGCAAATAACACCACCTCGCAAGTACACAACATTTGACGGCCGGGTCGATCAACGCAAAGCGTTCGCCTCCCAACAACGTCGTCGTATGCCCACTAACACATGCAATTAAGCAGTAGGATACCTCCCCGTTCCGACATTCCAGCCTTACGAACGTGGAGGTAGCCAAGGGAATGAGAGTACAAAGCACATAACAAAATAGTGCTCAAACCGTAACATTTGTAAAAACCGACTCAAAGTGGGACATACCAAAAACCGTCACCAAGCATGAGAATAGGGCATTATATAAATGTAAATATGATAAACATGAATCAATACATGATACATAAGCATTAGACCAAGTTTAAGAAGCATAATAAATAGGAAACATAGATCTTATCTCAAAACAACAAGTTTGGAAACTAACTATAACAAGGGTCCACTTCAAACTGTCATAACTAGAGTTCTAGACATGCAAATGCATAAATTCCAAGTTGAGGTGATAGCTTATCCTCTTACGGTTCCAACGGTAGGTCACAAGCCCAAAACAAGCAAGTAACGAAGGAGATATGATCATTTTACGAAAAGGGGTCAGTGTAGTGAAACTGCACAAGTCACGACCGTGACTTGTATGTCACGCTCGTGACATGAGTTTCACGACCGTGACTTACATTTCACGCTCGTGAAACTGTCTGTTACGCAAGGGTATTTGGTCAGCCACTATTTCACGCTCGTGACATGAGTTTCACGACCGTGACTTGGGTCAAGACATCTCCATTTTGTTCTAAACTCAACCATCATCAACTATTATCATAAATCATCAATTCTCATATCAATTCTCAACAAACAACAAGTATCATCATCAACACAATTTCTAAGCTTACTAGTCAAATTCTAAATACGATTCCTAACATAGAAAACACGTAAAACACGTAAATGATATCGAGTAACCCTTCACCGTTACCTTTATGCGTCTTTAAACGATTTCTAAGCCTTCCTCCACTAGATAGTAATCTTTGTCGGGGTCTAGAAAGTCTCCACCTAAACAAAGACGACAAAAGATGAATATAATTCACCTTTGAGAAAGACGGATAAATTGAAAAGCGAGAAAGACGGTAATTTTATTACCAATACGGATAGAGGAAGATGAGAGGGAAGGAATAAGACGAACCTTAGTGAATTTGAGCAAGAAATGAATGAGTAGCGACGAATCTAAGCTTGATAAAAATGGAGTTTAGGTTTTGGTGGTTTGATGAGGAAGAAAGAGTAAGTGGAAAATGAAAGAAGGAGTTAAGGGTTTGAGGGAGTATATGAAAGGTGAGTCGAAAAAGTCAAGAAAAGTCAAAGACGACTTAAGACGGGATTCACTTGAAATCTCGCGAAAAATCCAAATACGGACTCGGAAATTCTAAATTCGACACGGAAAATTTAATTCTAAACTAAAACTAAATTTCGTTGAAAAGTATCCGTAAAATATTTTTACTATAAAAATAGGGTACATTTGCGGGTGTTACAATATGATTAATAAGTATTTGTGGGATAAATATCAAAAATCAAAATGGACCATATGTTGCGCATGTGGGATGGTTTTGGTAGTAGTGGAAGCTAAGAGTGATGATTGTAGATCTATTTTATGTTCCCATAAACCAAGTGATAGTGACATATCATCCATGCTTTAATCATTACTACACTACCACGCTCTACCTCACATGCATGAGATTAAAATAAGAACAAAATCAACCCACTTGTGTAAGGGGGGTGGCCGGTTTTTATGAGCCAAATAAGAACAATAGTTCTCAATTTTACTCACTACAACACTTGATAATTCAAATGCTCATCTCTCTAACCTGTCTCCAAAGCTCACAAACGAACTAATATTCATCTTTATTACTAGAGTAGTAATATATATTCATATAAGTAAGGTTTTATCTCCTCTTATTATCTAGTTAATAATAAGTTGAGATTATTTGGGTTAATCTTGAGTATTACTTGAAGGAGATTTTCGAGATTGAAAGTTAGGACAAGAAGGATCATCCTAAGCTTAGTAGATATTCTTAAGTCAATAATATGTTATTGATCTTACTTTATTCCATCACCAATGTAAGAAAATTTCTACCCTTTTAATATAATGTCTTCTCGAGTGTGACTTGCATGTCACGCTCAGGACTATACCGGAAGCCCATTACATTCTAAAGCATGTCTCTCCTCTTTTGTAAACTTATATATACCCCTATTATGTAATTAAAGGGCACAAAACCCTAAACTTAGATTAGAGATATTAGATTAGATTAGTCCTTTAATTAGTTTAATCCTTCTTTAGATTTCTCCGTAACTAGTTATAGATCTAGTTGAGTTTATATGGAAGATTGGTGACAAAGTCTTCTCCTTTATTCAAGATTTCCTATTTATTTTAATTTAACTAATTTCCTAATTAGTTTGTAACTTTCTTAATCCTTTTCATTTAGTTGTTATTCCGTGTTTTATCTCACTACTTGCTTGTTTTATTTTATTATGTCTTGTGTTAATTTCTCATCTTATTCCTCCATATTTCTCATGTTAATTAGTGAGTAGTGACCTTGCTAGGGTTAGTGCGGGATTATTGGTATGATTATGATTTATGGGGTAGTCTATGCTTGTTTAGTCTTATTGTTGATTAATGGTCTTATTTCCAACTCTTGCACTCTACATGTTCAATGAAATGCTTGTTTGACAACTTGCTTGTTTCTTCACTTGTTATGCATGATTATAAGATCGAAAGCCTTAAGCTATGCTAGAACTTGCTTGTTTGTTTGTAGACGGACCTAGTATACGCGAGAGCTAGCTAGTGTCGGCCTATGGCGGGGTCGTTAGATCGAGAGACTCGACCAGCTTGCCAAATAGGACGCCAATCGACTTAGACTCGACTAAGAGATGCCCTAGTCACCCATATGAATCCAATTGGCCCTAGTCCCCATTATTTGATATTTATCCGTCTTAGATTAGTTATATTACCAATTCGTGCATTTATTGTATGTTTAGTTTAGTCATAACTCAATTTTATATATCGTGACACCTCTTGAGCATAACTAGCGTATACTTTGCATATCGAATACCTATCATCCGTGTGGACCGATCTTGACTTGCCACCGTGCTAAGTCTTGTTATAAATATTGTTTGACACTCAAAACGACGCGTGTTAGCTTTGACTGTAGTTTTCTAGACTCATTTACGTTTTGAGGGACTCGGTTTCCCCGTTATAGTTACTTTCATTTGTTGTTTGGTTTGCCTGACGATTCCTCGCACTCTATCATTTAAAAGATTTTTAAAACTAGTTATTCTGCTGCGTATTTGCATGTTGTGCTTGATTTATTTTCCGGTATCGCAAAGACTGTCACAATTTTAGTTTGGTAACCTAAAAAACGCACGTTTTCGGTTTTTTTGGCCCGGTTTTTACGGTTTGGTTAACGATTAACACCCTTATTATTTATTGCTTCATGAGCAAGTAAGATATTCTCACTAATTTGTCTTCCAAGAATACAAGCATTTTGATATTCCCCAACCAGATAGTGCATAACTTTTGATAATCTATTTTTGATACATTTGGTAATTACTCTCATCATCACATTACAAAGACTTATAGGCCGATAGTCATTAATACTTTATGGGTTATCACATTTGGGAATCAGAGTAATAAACATCCTATTTAGCTCCTTTGAACCATATATGAACTGAGCACATAAAGGATTACCTCTATTGCATCCTTTTTAACAATGTGCCATCATTTTTGAAAGAAGACGACATGAATTCCATTAGCCCCCGGGGATTTAAGAGCTCCCATTTGAAAGATAGCACTTCTAACTTCCTTGGTAGAAAAAAGGTTTAGCTAAATAATCCACATCGTCACTAAGCACTCTTCTCTTAAGATTATAGAATGAACCACTTTATTCCTTATATTATAATACTCATCAAAATTGTCCTCCCCAACCAAATGACTATATAAGTCATAAAATGAATTATAAAACAACATGCTTATTTCCTTACTATCCAAATTCCAGTTGTCAAGCAATATGTGACCTTTGTGCCAAAACATCTCTTCTTTGGCTAACAATTTATCATTTTTCGCTTAAATGACATATCTAGGTCATAAAATTTTCCGTCATGTTACAAGAGTCAAAGAATCTAATACTCTGCTTAGTTTCACTTAGTTGTCAAATATGTCACCAAATGCACTTTACTCCAACTAAGTAAAGGGCTCCGTATTTACCAATTTTTTCAATAACATCCAACCCAAACATTATGGCATTGCTTGGTCCCATGCATCACGAATTACATAAAAAATGTTATTTTTTCTTTTTTGTAAAGAAACTAATCATAATTAGAGCTGATCAACGGCCCAGCTCCACCCGACCCGATTTTTTCTCATATATGGCCCGAAAAACCCGAAGCCCGGCCAAAAGTAAGCTCGATATAAAATTAGGGCCGGGTACGGGCCAAGTTAATGGCCCAAGTTCTAGCCCAGCCCAGTCAGAATGTTTTAAAAATGACAAAAATTTATACAACTGCTGACCACGTTCACAGAGGGATGTACTTCAAGTCTTCTACTAGATATTTTTGTTGCCCAACTATATGTCCACTAAACTTCCAAGACAAAGCAAATTGTTAAAATTGATTTATTAATCAACGCTAAGCTAACTCCTAGTCTCCCACATAACCGTTCAATCTCATACGAAGTATTTATTTCTCATCGATGGGAAATGAAGTCAATTAGTTGTCTAAGAAAAAACAAATGAATTCAAATAAATCACCTTACTCTTTTTTCATTCTATCATTCTCACCTGAAAGTTTCACCTTAATTGAAGATCTTGATGTACTGTAGTACGAGAAGCTTTTCAATATTAACTTTTTTTTTGTGGTGTAATGTTGGCACTTTGGTATTTACGTGAAGTATTCGTTGATGAACTATTTTTGTGTGATCAGAGTAATGCAATGATATCATTGAGGTTTTTATCTAGTGAAACAGTTGCTAATTAATCAGCTTGGCTCGTAGGACAAAAAGCCCGTTCTAGCCCGAAACCCATTTGAGCCCGAGAGAGAGCCCGAGAGAGATGGGTTTGGGCTGACCAAACTAGCTCATTGTTGAGGCCCAGCCCGTCCCAACCCATGAATTTGGGCCACTTTTTGAGTCCTAGCCCGGCCTAGACCGACACATGATCACCTCTAATCTATTTATACTATATATTAAATCATGAAATCAAGGGACTTCCATATAATTAAATAAAGTTATACAAATTAATTATATTATATAGTTTTTAATCGATAGCGATGTGTGATAGACCCGATCAAGGGATTTCAATGTAAATATTATATAATTTTGGTTGAAGTATAAATTTCGAAAATACAAAAATAGAGTGATTTTCCTTAAAATAAACATGCCCCACTTATGGTATTAATTAGTAGCATAAAATATACATTAAATTAAAAATTTATATTTATTTAACTAACACATAATATTTTAATATTAAAAGGTAAATAAATCAAGCTGGGTTTCCAAAAGATATATAATATTGCATAATTCTTTTAAATTGATTTAACATATACTGTATGTAATATATTTATATAAATATATGAGTCTCTTAAAATTGCATGTGTACTCAAATTGCATGTTTAATCATCAACTAATCAAATTATAGTAATTACTCAGTTCAATAGTCAAAGTAACAATATTGGAACCGGGAGTAATGAAAATAATAGAACAACAACGGGAGTAGAAAAATTTTCAATATAAATGCGACATTAGTGAAAGTATCAATAATTACGGTGGGAGTAGTGAAAATAACAATAATTACAACGGGAGTAGTGAAAGTAACAGTAGTAATACCGAATGTAATAAAAGAAATAATACAGACAATAAAAAAAGTATATATGAACAATTAGCCAACCAATTGATTAAAATAAAGTATTAATAATGGGAGTAATGAATCGTTTAATAATTTATTTTATCGTAATTTTAAGATATGTCATAAGAAAATATATTGAAAATAAATTTATGAGTCATACAACTTTAAAGTATATTTAATTAAAATAAATTTGAATAATAAATATAGGTAACCCGCGCGGAGCTGGGCACCAATACTAGTCATAATAAAGAGAGAAAGATATTAAAAAAATTAAACAGCTCGTCTCACTAAATACGGGCACTGTCCGTTACAAGCTGAAGACGGATAGTGCCCCTCTCACAATAAGCAAGTGGGAGTAACGAGTAATTGTGGGAGGGACACTATTTATCTTCACCTTATAACGGAAAATGCCGGTCGTCAACAAGAATTTGCGAAAATAAAAAAGATAATGACACGAGAAAATATAATTGGTAGTGGTAGGGTAACGTATGTTGAGAAGACTCAAAAGATCCTCAAGAGTAAAGAGTGAAAGCTTAGGTACTTACCGGAGGCTTAAATACTTGGTAGTGATTCTGAGTTGATCTATTAGAACCAACTTTAAGTCTTTAACCCCCACACGCAATCGAGTCCCAGAAAATGGCCAAGTCCGGCATTCTGAGCTCTAAACAAATCGAGTTGTACACTTCACAAGGTCAGTCACCCCCTACATACTCTTCTTCTTTTAACCCCCACCTTCTCTGTTTATATTAATCAATCATTTTTATTCATTTATTTAATTTTGCAGGATATTTGGTTTTAGAGTCATTTTCAAGAGCAGAAGAAATTGTTAAGATGAGGAGTAGAATGGAGCAGCTGCTTGATGAATTCGATTGTTCAACTTCTGTTATATTTTCTACTAAAGACCATGTATGTTACTTGCTCGGTGTAGGCAACCATTTGTGGCTATACTTAATGGATGACATTACAAGTAGATATAATAGTCTTATTGGGGTTCCAATTACCCATATAAAACCGGACAACAATTGACTGAGAGACCAATAGGACGATAATTGACTGGGACGGAGGAAATACTTGTTTATGAACTTGCATTTTAATCCATCTTTTAATTTCCATCCATCCATCTATCTATCAATTTATCATTTCTTGATTTGTGTCTTATTTTGTTCATCAGAGTCATGCAAAGGAGGACTACTTCTTCAATAGTGCCCACAATATTTCCTTCTTCTTTGAAGGTATATTTTAATTACTCGATTATAGCGCGCCAACATTTCACATGTTTCTTATACAGGGTTTTTTTAATGCCTCAATTTGAAGCTACTACTACTATTCAATTCTCAAGTGAAATAGTGGCAGTGTTTATTGATGACTGCTTAAACTTATTTTGTTAAACCCAAATATTCGTTTACTTTTCTTTTCCTTTTTTTTTTCTTTTTTAATGTAATTGGTTGTCGATCGGTTTCGTTGAATGATTTACGTTAGGCGACTGCAACTCGTTTTAGGATAAAGTCTTCAAATATTGATTTGTTAAAAATATGCTCATCTTTGATGCTATATAGTCCACACCAAGCCTAACAATTTCGATTGTAAACATATGATGCTCCTTTCTTTTGTTACTATGAGCAATTTATTTCACGAACGAATGGATCGAGTATTATTAATGTGTACACAGATGTGGCTAATGAATGGATTGACTTTGGCACCCCACGACACATATAAGATTCATGATGGAAAATTAATCCTCCTCTACTTACCATTGATTACATCGCTTCTCTCCTGATTGTCTTATTTGTTTTTATAGCTTCAAGGATGCCACAGTTTTACTGTTTCTATTACGTTCCATTACTTCCATATTGACAAGAGAGTTGAATCGTAAATGCTAGGCGTCTACCTACAAATGATTTGATGCTAGGAGTCTAGCTGCATATGATTTGATTGTTTGTTTCCTTATTGCCCCTCTTTTCCGGTTGGAGGTACTTCATGTTTGATTGGGAGGGATTCAGAAGGTTAACTCGTTCATTTGTCGCTCCCGACTATATGAGTGCCACACGTTGATAAAGTGGAGAAAACTTGCAAGCCGAGGAGTTATTGAGTTACTCGTATATATGTTTCATATGGTAAACACTTTTCACCTTTCCAAGCTTTGGATAAGACCTCCTATGGGCTAGTCAACTAGGCTTCTCTATCCTTGTTGTGGGCGTGACTTGACCTCTTCCATGTAACTGATAACCTCATAAGAGCTAATTTGGTTAGACAGACGTAATTGTGTGGATTTATAGGTTCAAAGGAGGGACCAAAGACATAGGGCGATGAGGTGATGCTAAACTAAAGCTGCGTATAGCCGTAAGAGGCTTCTTAGTAGACTTAGACTATACACTGATTGGTTGATTATGGATTAACTGCAAAGGCTTCCTACCGGACTATACCCTGGCTTGTTTATTAGGGATTACCTGCAAGTGTTCTAGCTGGCTAATTTTGGTGTTAGCTAAATATATTCAGTAACGGCATAAAACATTTCTCTTTCAGGTTTGCCTTTTCATGTATGATAAAATGTAGGCATAGTGAATGTAGTTCTAGGTTTATGGAAAGGCGAATTTTTGTAAGTTCGACTAAGAGATGCAAATGAAGTGATACATATGGCAAAAAAAATATTAGTAAGCGAGGTAGCCAAAGTTCGTTCACTTGGAAGAACTGATTAGTCAGATTTTAGAAATCAGTTAATCGATGAAGCCATGTTTTAGTTTCATAAAGCAACGACCACTTCTTAACATGATTGCTGCTATTACCGTGGGTTGCAGACTTGCAGTCTATATGTATGCAGCCACGCCTTAGTTTGGTTTGATTAGGCCTATTTTGTGGAAAACAACGGAATTGGTATTTAGTGGTGAAAATTTAGGCTGTTTCACTTTTGGCTGTATATATGTTGCTTGTATTCTGTATGTCATAGAGACATAGACTCATAGCGCAAAATAATTTTGGTTTCACAGTTCATGGTGCGAGTTCATTTTATTGTTTTTTTTATCCTAATCTGTATTGTGTTACATAGGTTAACTTGTCCATGGCTTATAACTTTTAAATATATATAACTTAACATAATCAGTATATATTTACAGATTTAAAGATTATGTAAATTTGTTTTTTAATTAATGATTCTTTCATTTCTTGATAGAGAAAGCATTCGATGAAGATGGAAAACTAAAGCAGCCCAAACAAGTTTCTATTAACAAAGTTGGCCATGGTATGTGTACATTTGAAGAATTATTGTTTATCAGATAAATTTCCAATTTTCTCTTTTTCTCTTTGTCTCCATCTCGTCTCAAGGTGGAGGTCATTCTAGGAACCAGTTGCATGCTGATGGATTTTAAAGTAGTATATCACTCAATTTCTGAGCTTGTTTTATTTGTAATGTTTGTGCAGCACTACATGAGCTGGATCCAGTTTTTAAAGGATTCTCCTGTTCAGAGACTTTTGCGAGGATGCTTTCAAGTTTAAATTACAAGAGACCTGCTGTTGTTCAGTCTATGTACATCTTCAAGGTAAAGCAACAGTGTTTTTACTGTCTTAATTGTTGCCTACTGATCTTTTGCTAAGGATCTCTAGTCAAATGAATAATTGTTCAGGTTTGTTCCCTTGATGTTTTACATTGAAGGCCACTTCAGAATCTTACAAACTTCGTATTCGACGTTTTTGGGTTTCTTCTATTCAAGTCGTTTTTGGAAATTGAGAGGACAATTCATGAGATTTACTTTTGGAGTAAATTTTGACCAAAAAAACTTGTGTATTTTGTTCCAATCTGTCAATGTTAAAATTCATGAACTTTATCAAATGAAGTGTAGTAACACACTATCACTATTTATCCTTCCTCCGTGTTTCCTCATTGAGTAGATTGTCCAAATAATTATCTACTAAAGTTGTCATTGGAGTTTGTCTGTCAGCGCTTAAACATCAATTTATGATATAGACTTTATAGACTATTAATTAGAAATTTATTGTGGGCGTTTAAGGGTCTATAAGTTAGTGTGAGCCATAAGTTACTACACTTGCAATCGTATTGAAATGTCTTGATTGTGGTGGTTTACTTTCTGACCATCAAATCCTTCAACCAAGACTTGTTGTCGTCAGCCTGCTTTTTTTCAATATGAAATTTTTCCTTGTGAAGGCGAGCACTAAATATTGATATGCTTACCGTTTCAGTTTTTCGCTGATTGAAATAGGCATTTTCCCTGTTGCTATCATAGTATCGTTGCTAACATAAAATTGAGATTATTTGTGAGGAAAAGTTATTACATGTTTAGTCCATGTATAAACGTTAAAAGATTATGATTAAGTCTGAATCTGAACTTTTGTTGGAAAAGATCTAGATTCTCATGATTGTAGAGCCAATACCAACTCTTCCTGGATCAAGCCTTTGTTGTTCACTTTTTATTTAATTTGTTGTTCTGGGAAGGTATAGCACCTAGCCTTGCCTAGTACAGACCCATACTAAAGTCATGGATCGGATGGTATTACTCGTTCATTCCTGCCAAAACATCTACAACAAGCATTACTTTAGTGCCTAAAAGTCTGCCTCTAATAACGACCTACATAGATTGTTTTCTGATGTCCCATAATGAAAGTTGCTTCGAAAATTCCATGAACAATTGTACGTCACAATAAAAATAAGTGCATTTACTTTAGTAAGCTATTTTCCACCAAATTTTGAATCAGACAAATCTAACATCATTCACCGGTCGATATCAGATTACGAGGCCTAACGGTTCGATTCTTTTCTGACAATTTAAATACGTTTGATACCACGTGAATTTCTTTTCCAGCAACCAGGCATAGGCGGCGAAGTGGTGCCTCACCAAGACAATTCGTTTCTTTATACCGATCCACCAACTTGCACAGGGCTATGGCTTGCATTAGAAGATGCCACTGTTGTAAATGGTTGCCTATGGGCTATTCCAGGATCCCACAAAAGTAAATAAGTTACCTACACTTGCGAAAGAAATCTCATCTTAAAAAAGTCTGACTCGTATTTAATCAATGTGTTACAGATGGCCTTGTGAGAAGGTTTATCAGAGATGATGCAGGGGTCCATTTTGACCGTCCATCCCCATCCTATGCCTCAACTGATTTTGTTCCAATCGAAGTTAAAGCTGGTTCCTTGGTTGTCATCCATGGCGATCTTATTCATCAGAGGTCAGTTATTTTTCTCACTTTTACCTTTGAATTTATCTTAATCTGTGGATTTTTTTTAATTTTGCATTTCCATATTGTAGCTTTGAGAATCAATCACCAAATTCAAGGCATGCTTACAGCTTGCATGTTGTGGATACTGAAGGTTGCAACTGGGCTTCAGATAATTGGTGAGTTTATAGTTTTAGTTCTCTTGCACCTTTCCTTTTTTATGCTAAAGTTTTATGTATTTGCTGTGCAATCAAGTTATGATTGATTCTCTTTCCTATGTATTAACTTACCTCCTTCATATGATAATTTAAATGACAGCTTTTGCACATCGTTTCCATTAAGTGTGAGTGCTGGGGGACAATGGATAAGTCGGGATATATTCTATGTGGTCGGTAATGCAAAGGGATTTTTTTTTGTTTTTTAATTCTCTGCAAGAGATCCCACTGGGCTCCCATCGTGTGGCTGGAGTTACTAGATTGATAATTTATATTTTGGACAAACACTCGACACAATTTGTAAATGCTTTTGTTCCTCAGCTGGTTAAGATTGCATTACAGCCGCTGTGCACTGAATGAGACGGGAGGTTTCTTTAGCTTTCCCCTGAAGATTAAGATAGATGTTTTAATTTAACTTTTTCTTCTTTCTTTTTACCGTAGTGAAGTAGGAGAATGCTGTTTCGTATCTTTTTAATGGCTGGGGTTCTAACTTCCGAGGCTCTCAAAATCAAAGCTAATAACCAAACAAAATACACGCTTGAAGGAAAATTTAACAAGTGGGATCCTTAGAGGCGAGGGATCTAAGGAATACCTACGAACTCATTTATGCAGTTATGTAGTGGAGATTTACCTTTGCCTTCTCTGACCTATTGGATATGAACAAATGGTCAGATTCGTGCAGGAAGCAAACAGATAAAGAATGCTAGGACATGTGTTAAAATTTTGAACTTTGAAGGGGCTTCTGCTCAATTGTCGATATAAATGGTAATAGAGGGTAGATACTTCAAGGTACTAACCTTATCTTCAGTGCTCTAGGACCTAACTTCAACTGCAAAGGATAAGTAAATGATGAGGAGACAAATAGAAAACTGAATGTTTATAGGATTGGAATTCTGAGTGACTGGAATGGCTAGAACTAAGGTGTACCTATAGGCTGTAGGCTGATAAAGAGTAATTTTCCTCTTCATCATCCCTACTAAATGACACTTGTCCTTACGTCTGTCATGTTCCAACTGTCTTTGCGATGAGAAATAGGAAAGGTGAACTACCCTGTCATTCATCTGCACAACAGGAGGAAATAAAATGGTGCAACTAAGCGCTAGATGATCCTTGTACGCAATTAAGACCCTGTAACATGAGTTTGATGTGATAGTTAACCTCATCTGTTTTTTCTTAGTTGCCTATCCTCTCTTTTATCACAGGATTATCCAATATCTTATTAACAAACTTACAACAGTACCCCTGAGGTTCATTATTTCTTCTTTGAGCTTCATGAATAGGCTTAATTTGTCACATGATAAAATAATGGCTTACCTGGTCATTTATCTTCAATACTGAAGTTTTTACCTTTTTGTTTTATGTAGCTTTGCATGTTGAACTTTACCAACAGGATATTTAAAAGAATGTTGGCACAAGGACTGAAACAGCTAGATATTGAGGAAGTTTGATGACCAAAACACGTCCGTGAAGTCCAACTTATCAAAAATAATACGTTCATTCTCCAATATCTCTATCTTTTTACATTGTCTTTTGACAATCACCTTGTCGTACTGTGGTGCAAATATATGATCTGTCATTGAAAGGAAGAAGCAGAGAGTACTAGGACACAAAACAAGATATCAAAAACCATTGAAAGCTAACATTTCGTTAAATATGAGAGGCTTTGTTAATTGTTATTGTTATTGAGCAATTATGTGAAATACTTGAGGTCATCAGTGTACTGCTTTCAAAGTGGGTGCTTATAGGGAGAGAGTGTGATGGAAGGAATGAGCGATATAAAGCGCCTAGAAGTTTCAAATGATGAAGGAAGATGAGAGCTTCAATGATGTTAAATTTTGATTTGAGACTATCTCTATCTCGGAATCATTGTTCCAGGACCTTTTTAAACCAAATTTACCTAGCAATGTTCACTCCTATGCAAATCCCACATCTTTTGCTCTACTACTTCTTTGTATTATGCTCTTTCACTTGCCCCGTTATCAATGTGTTTTGCATGTTAGCCCTCCTTAAAATCCAAATAGAGTTTTGTTGATGCAGCTTGTGCACAAGCGCCTCAGTGGCCATCAAGATCTCATAGCCTCGTTGCACCTCAGTCCTTTAAACTTTTGCGCCTTAGGATGCTAAAAGGAGTGAAATATATTTTGCATTTCGCGACTCGAACTCTTTAACGTCTTTGCTTTAGGCAGTTGAGATTAGTAATTCATTGTGGCCTTGTTGAATTGGCCCGTGAATTATTAACTTTTTTTTTTCATGATTGTTGTTATTCATGTGTTTGTTCATGACCTTTTAACGTCTTCTCCATTGTTGTACTGGATTACTAGTGTTCGTCAGATTATTAGGTTGGGTTTGAGTACGGAAGTAGATAGTGGGCCTATAGAAGATGTTCTCATATCAAAGTACTTTACGGCTATGAACCTTCGACACCCCAGGTAGGTGGCGTGTCGACACGTGTCCTGTCAGGAGAGTCGAGGTAACACAGCTTGACCGTCATGTAATTGAAGGAATAAAGCTCAATTACAATTACAAAGCATAGGATAATAATTTTGGAGATAGAGGAACTAGATGAGAAGAAGTTTGTTTATACTTGAAATATAGATAGAGTCTGGGGTTTGTGATGCACAAAATCAACGGAACATAATAAAATGGGGATGGATAGATGTAAGTCGATGAAAGATGAAAAATGTGCAGATACAGATCATATTTCCCACAAATTATAAATGAAAATGAAAACTCCACAAATTTATTCGCTCACATCTTAAATAGGAAACGGGGATGTTTACTCATGAATAACATTATAACAAACTGACACCCAACTTTACATACTGTTGTATGATCTGCATCCATTTATGTTGTCATATTTTTACGTAAGTGGTTCAATTTTCCTATTAATATATTTCCAAATTTATGCAAAAGTTGAAATGTCAAATTTGTCATGGTGTTGTCAGAACAATACTTTTATGAATAACACTATTGTGTATTGTGAGAAAATAATAGTCAAAGATGAATATTAAAGTCAAGGGTCTAGCATAAATGAGGTAGATGTTGGAAGTAGGTTGAAGTCAACTTCAGTGTAGAGAACCCTGTACTACATGACGCCGGAACGCAGTTGTGGCGTTCGGAGTTTATTTTTAGAACTTCTTGTCATCTGCTCCTTGATAACTGCGTTAGAAATAAGTGTTATAGCCTACTGAAATGAGCATTTGTCTTTGTTTGCAGGATCAGGAGAAACAGCGACCTACCGCCGATAATTGTTTCTTAAGCTCTCTCTTGGCATTGTTTTTCAGTGTTGTATGATGGCAGTTCAACAAGGATAAGTTTGAGACCTTTCAGTTGAATTAGATGTATACAGATTCTGACTTTGGTCCTACTGTAAGAGCTTGTTTGGATTAGGGAATTTGTAGGGAAAGGAAAAGGAGAGGAAGGATACAAATTCCTTTGTTTTTATAGCATTAGAGGTATAAGGGAAATAGAGGGGGAGGGATTTGGAGAGTCCATTTTCCCATTCATGTTCAACATAGGAAAGATTTGGAGAGAAATTGTATCAAAACAATCATACTCCATTCCCCCTCCCCTTCTCTCCCTTCCCTCTCCTTTCCGTCTATCCTCATCCCTCCCTTTCCCTCCTATTTCGCTATCCAAATAGGCTCTAAAAATAATATTCGAAGCTCCTGTTCATCTTCCATCTCGTCTTTGAACTTTGTTTTAACTGGGTGGAATTGCGTATCCTATTAGAGCAACCTATTGATGACTTCTTGACTGTTAGTATTATTTTTTCATGGGCACTTTGAGACATTTAAGTTTATTAGTAATTTGTAATTGTATATACTTTCCTTATTAGTAAACCGGATACTGGATACCCGATATGATTTTAAATTTCAAAAAATTTCATGTTTGGGTATACATTTACCCAGTTACCGTACGCATGAATCTAATTTAGGTTGTCAACGATTAACAGTTTGAAAACGAAAAATTAAAACAAGAAAATCAATGCTCTTACAATGATGACGTGCCTCTTCTTTGACATTCACCTACCCCCACTGCGGCACTGCCCATGGATATCGTCAAACCCACTATAGTGCGGTGACTTGTCGTTTCAGGTCATTTTGGGTCACTTTAAGTCATTTTGGATCGAGGTTAATATAGTCGGGTCTTTTCGGGTTGGGTCATCTCACATCAGGTCAATATTGGGTTAATAAAGGTTCATGTATGGGTCGGGTCAATCATTTCAAATTTTGAGTGATGTTCGGGTCCTGCAAGTTCGGGTCACTTTCGGGGTCTCGTCTCATTCGGATCGGGTCTCAGTTTACCAGTACCAGTATATAGGGCTGTAAAAGTAAAGGACCGAATAGAACCCGCCGATCTGCACCGAACCTCGAGCCATCTGGGTCGGTCTTCGGTTCTGACTTAAGTCAAATCCGGTCTAAACTGGTACAGAACCACAGTAAACAGATCAAAAATTTTACTCCAAAGTTGGTGAACCGAATATTAAAGGAGCAAGTGGGTGAATGCGTAAACAAGCACGAATTTGGCAGATTGGGAAGAATATCATAAAATTTGAAGATAGAGTTTGGTTTATGTCGCATTGAATTTGGGGGCTGCGAAACATCGTCGACGTTTTATAAAACATCGTCGACATTTTTTAAAAAAAAGACCACTACTACCCTTTTCTCTCCTTCCTCTCTCTAACTTTTTCTCTAAAATTCTAAAATCTCATAAACTAATCTAAACAACTTCCACAAAAATTTGAAAGACGGTTTTCATATAAAATTAAACGGTAGTCAATGGCGGACAATGAATCATCGGTACGTTATGCATACCCTTTAACGTAATTTTTGTTTTGTTTCTTTAGTTTTCCATTAACGTAAATTTGAAAGACGGTTTCCATTGCTCTCTTTGTTAGTGTTCCGTTACTAGCCTATGACATTTGTTGATTCTTGAACACCCTTTTGAAGTCGACTTATAGCTTTTATACCGAATTCATGAGGGTTTTGGACGATTTAGGGTAGGTAACGTCCATATTGGACGTTGATATGAAGAACCAACGTCCAATATAGAAGTTGATAATCAATGTTGACGTCTCATATAGAAGTTGATACCCCCTTTCAACGTCCAAACTGGACGTTATTCTCAATGTATAACGTCTGCTGTAGACGTTGGTGCTCATCATCAACGTCCAATATGGACGTTATGCTTTATGTATAACGTCTGTCCTAGACGTTGACACCCCATATCAACGTCTAGGTAGGACGTTATATATATAGTTCAACGTCCATTGTGGACGTTATGTATATGCTGCAACGTTTTTTTAAGTTTGCTTGCGTATTTTCGTGTTTTCGAGTAATTTCTCGTGTTTTCGCATGGTTTATTTAAGTTTTAATGTAATTTCCGCTTGTAAACAGGATTCATTTGAGGAATTTGTCGATAACGGGTTCGATTTCAACCCTTTATTTGTGACGGATATAGGATTTGATACTCGTGACGAAGCGTTTGATTGGGCACAAAAGATAGCGTTTGCTAATGGGTTTGCATTGGTGAAAGCAACTAATGGAGCGAAAAACCGTAGCGAACCCGACTTGTTATCTTCATATTTGCGTTGTTCTAGGTACGGGAGGCCACCGGGAGAGTATGATCCCGATAATCCTAGGAAACAATCCGGTTCACCTAAATGTGATTGCAAATTTCGTATTCGAGCCGTGCAAAACAAGTTTCGGGGATTCGAGGATAAACCCAAGATACTTTGGAACATTGTGATTGCCGTTGGTTTTGGGAAGCACAACCACAAGTTGGTAAAGTACAAGGATGGACATAGGCATTTTGCGGGTTTAACTGAAGAAGAGAAAGAGTATGTGAAACAACAAATCCGGGCCTCGATTCCCCCGAGAGATATTAAAAACGGTCTTCATCAAAGAACCCCGGAAAAACCGCAACCCTCAAGCACCCAAATATATAGTGAGACAACCAAGATGAGGCGTGAAATGAGAGGGAATCGAAATCCCGCTCAACAAATGTTGTCCTTAGCTGTAGAAGCGAAATATGTGCATTGGCATGAGAAGAATCCCGAGACATGTGAGCTTTCTCATGTTTTCATGTCTCATCCGGAAGCCGTGAAGCTGTTTCGTACCTATCCACATGTTGTGCTTATTGATTCGACATACAAGACCAATGTGTACAAGATGACACTCGTTGAGCTTGTTGGTGTCACACCATGTGGATCTTCATTCTTGATTGCTTGTGTATTGATTCCTTCTGAGTCGGAAGATGGGTACAAATGGTTATTGAAGAAGTTGGGAATGCTTCTCGAGTTCACCGAAGCATCTATTTCAGCGTTTGTCACTGATCGGGAGTTGGGTTTGATCGCGGCTCTACGGTCCGTCTATCCTCTTACACCTCACTTGTTGTGTCGTTGGCACTTGAACCGTGTTGTTGAGAGCAAAGCACAATCATGGTCAAAGCATGAGTGGCGCACAAAGCAAATCATGTGCAATGAAGAGCATGGTTGGAATGGAGTGATAAATGCTACTACCAAGGAAGAGTACGAGTTGCGTTGGGCCGCCTTTTGTAAAAATTGGATGGTAGTGGCGACTTATGCGGCAAAAACATGGGGCTCGTACTCAACAGGGTTCGTATTATGCTACACGAACCGGTATTTCCATCTTGGAAACACGGCTACTTCCCGGGTGGAGTCCTCTCATTCTCTTTTGAAGGCTTGGTTGAAAAGTTCTAGCCTAACCCTTGATACTATGTGGTCCCGTATTCATTCTATGCTTGAAGGACAACACTCCAAAATAAGAAAAGAGCTCGAGGAGTCAAGAAGTAAACCTCGTCATACATCTCATTTGTTTTCTTTGTTGAAAGGAAAGGTGTCCTTAAAAGCCATCGGGATTATGGAAAATGAAACTAAGAGGGGAATTGAGTTAGGGATCGGGTTGGTAAATGGATGCGGTTGTGCTTTAAGAACTACTTATGGCTTACCTTGTGCTTGTCTTTTGGTTGGTTTGAAAAACAATGATGAGAGAGTTCACCTTGATCAAGTTCATTCATTTTGGAGGACATTGGAGTATGGCAATGATGACACAATGCCGAAAAACGATGGTGATGCCTTTGAAGAGCTCGTCAATGAAATGAGGAGTAGTGATCCGGCAAGTAAGAGAACTTTTATTGAGAAGATGCGCACCTTTCTTCATCCGGAAGACGAGTACGTATTGCCACCCCCTGTTAGAGAAAACCCCAAAGGTCGACCAAGAGGATCTACTACTAGGAACAAGTCATTTTTTGAACATGTAAAGAGGAAGTTTGGGACACCTGGTTCAGATGGATCGACGACCACTCAACAAACAACAGTTGGTGATTTTGATGAGGTGAGGGTCGGTGCACCTTTGGAATTGGCTTACACTAGGGGTCCTTTGTCAAGCTGGAATAAAAGATGGGGGGTCCCGGAGGAGATGTGGTGTTTTTTTGATGGTTGGGTGGATGTAGGTGATGATGGTCATTGTGGTTTTCGAGTATTGTCTCATGCTGTCCGTGGTCGAGAAACTGACCATCTAGTGATGCGAGAATGGTGTGCTCGAGAGATTAGGGGTTTTAAGGTGTACAAGGATTATTTTGATGCGGCCTACGTCACAGATAATGGTTTTACTATGTTTGACAACACTTTAAGGCGCATTGAATTTTCCAACAACACCGGTTGTGGTCAAGAACATTGGATGCATGACGTTGATCTTTATGTTTTCGCATCGTTGTTTAACTGGGCAATTTGTGTCATAGGTAAGGCCCCGTCTAGTCCGAGTACATGGCAATGTAGTACATTTTTGCCTTTAAGAAGTTGTCCTCAAAGTCCGGTCCCATATGGTGTTTTGTGGATTTTAAATCACCACCAACATTGGATGCGGTTGCATTGTAGTGGACCACCTCAAGAAGTTCCAATGCCTCCAATAGAGATGACTTGGGCGGGGTATAGAGAACAAAATGTTGCACACTATGAAGATTTGTACAAGACAAATTTCGAAAATTGGCACACATGTATGGGAACGACACCTAGAGTGCGTCGCACAAGAAGGGATAAGTCTTGATTGTTGTACTTGTGTAATTGATGGATATTTATGTATTAATTTTTCTTCTTTTATCTCAATTTTTTTTTGATTAAATAAAATTGACAATACTCGAATAAAGCTGAAATACATTAAGAAAGTACTCGAATAAAGCTGACATACATTAATAAAGCTGACATACATTAATAAAGTACTCGAATAAAGCTGACATACATTAATAAAGCTGACATACATTAATAAAGTACTGGAAATGATGTGACAACTCAACTGACGACTTTATTCATTAATTAAAAACTGATAAATATTACAACGATCAAGTGCAGAACCAACAATTAATCAGCGTTAAATACATTACATTAACACTTAATCAGTTGAATATCCTTCGGATGAAGAACCATTAGGCCTATAAATTTCCTCCTCTATGTAAGTTACATACATTTCATAGGTTTTAAGACTCTGAAATGGTCCCACGAACATCCGGCCGTCCCCTTCACATAGAGAGTGTAAGGTCCTATATGGGACAACTGTTAAACACCTCTTGAACAGTTCAACTATCTCCAACCTCACTTTCTCCCACTCATTTCGCTTCAGGATGACATTTTCTGGATTTAAAAATTAATCTGGTTAATAATGTCACAAACTTTATTGATTAGAAAAATTTGACAACAGATTATAAGTAATGATACCTTCAGTTACGTTCATAGGATGAATGGAAGGGTTGTTGAGACCGTAAATAGGTCCATGCATTAGTTGAAGCGATGATAGAGGAGGATTGCCACGACTTATGAAATTATTAAGTACATGATTATTCAACACAATCATTAGGCGGTCGAATAGTAAGGGAAACTCGTTAACTATCTCGTTAATTTTATTTTGATAATAATTCACTAGTTGTATGTTAGTCATCACCATGATTAAAGTATAGGATAATAGAGGTAATATATTTTAAGAGTAGAGAGAAGATAGTGAGTTGTGTGGAAATAATTTGTTGGGTAAAGGGTTTATATAGAGGAAATGCTAGGGTTTTCATGTGACACCCTCAAATTTGCGGAAAGATAAAACAATAATTTAAATAAATAAAAGATGAGAATACGTTTCTAATAGGTTCACTTTAGTGAAAATCAGTAAATTTTAAAACCGGAACCTACTATTAAATATATTCATCATAACAAAGGTGTCATAAATAAAAAGGTTCATAATAAAAGAAAAATAATGTTATACATAAGAATTATCTAAAACGGGAGACATACCTCCCGTATAAATACAGAAATAAAAGAGTGTATAATAATATACAATCTAAGAACCGAATATAGGTCCAAGGTAAATACTTCGCTCGCTAGCTCGTCAATGTACCCCAAATATGCATCACCACCTGTTCGACCGCATTAAATATAAAAACGGAAGCCACAGTCAGTGGGGAGTAACTCCGAGTTCTCCCAGCCACGAAATGTCGAGTTTAATTAAACATGAATAACATAAAAGCAATGTATATTGAAAATACAAAACCTTAACATATATGATATGCTTTTCATGTTATGAAACAATTAACTAACAGATAACCTATCATATGAAAGCTATCATGTGAAACCGATAATAAAATATAACAAGAGGTAGGGAAGCTGGTATGCTAGCTCAGAGGTTACCCTGTAACATGGCCATGATACCCTCGACCCTAATCAACACGTAATCATGTGAATCAGTTAACAACCGGTAATCCAAACTCTATCAACCTTAGCCGGCTTGCATCTCACCTTCTAAGATTTCATATAATCATCAAACATGAAAGACCAATATTCT
>JAIUZE010013951.1:0-32833 GCA_022085475.1 Heliosperma pusillum
CGATCACATAGTTAAATCTCAATAAGGAGAATACAAAGGGATGATGAATATTATAGTCAATTGGTCAACATTAATCGGTAACGATTGGCTCAATTGAGTTTGACGTTACTGTCGTATGACGGTGGTGATCAGTTGATCCCTTGAGGTCACACCTAAAGGACAATCCCCTAATCATGTACATTAATTAATTGTATAGCGATACAGATTAATTAATCTCTTTAAAGAGAACTAAGTTTATATTAGTGAGAATTATATCTTATTGTAATATGATTAAATAAGATTCATTTTAGTAATTTAATTGTTATATTACTAAGAATGCATCATGTTTATAAAACATTTGAGATAAGCAAAATTTATTAATTATAATTACAAATTGTTGTAGATTATATTAACCAAATATGAGATGACCCATTTTATTTACATGAAATTATAAAATGTGACTTAAAATGTTAAGTCTGATTTATTTGTTATGAAATTGCATTTAAATTAGTTAAATGTACATTTATAAGCAAAGATTACATGTTACATGTCACATGTCACATATGTGACAAATGACAAATTACAAAGATAAAATGGACACCCATTTTATACATGGTGCACCGGTTTTGGGTTATATGGGGTAGTGTTTAGGAGTTGACTATTGTTCTAATTAAGAATTAAAACATAATCATAACCTATCAAGCCTAGACCTAAGCTTCTTTCGTGTTAAGAACAAAAGGCATAAGCATGCACACCCTTCCCCATTTTGGTGTTGGGTGGCCGGTCCCCATGTGTTGAATAAGGAGATGTTTTCTACTTATTAGATATATAACATCTCATTTTACAAAAACACACTTATCTCTCAAAAACTCACTTATCTCACAAGAAGAAAACTTAGAGAAGTTTTCCACAAAAACTTGAGTTCATATTTCTCTAATAATATACTAGTGTAGTAATATGAGTTATTAGATGATTTTAAAGGGATACTACATTTATATACTAGTGTAGTATTTTATAGAGATTCAAGGGGTTGTCTTGGTGCTACTAATAGGAGTGTTCTTATACTAAGAACTTGGAGTTCATCCTTATATTCATAGCTCAAGAACAATATTTGAAAGGAGTTCAAATATTGTGCCCTTTTCTTTTATTATCAATGTAAGAAATTGTTCTTTTCTCATCTTTTGTTATGCATCCATAAGATCCTTTAGTTTAATGAGTAAACTAATTGTAATATGTTATTAGAAATGTCTAATATTGAGTTTAAGAAACTCACAACATCGACAACCATCGCAAATACTTTCTCAGATTGTGCAAGTACAACATGAGACTCAATCCTCAGAAATGCGCATTTGGAGTGACCTCCGGCAAACTTCTGGGATAAGTCGTTAGCCAGAGGGGAATAGAAATTGATCTATCCAAGATCAAAGCCTTAATTGAAATGCCGCAACCCCAAACAGACAAGAAGGTTAGAGGATTCCTAGGCAAGTTACAAAATGTGAGCCGATTCATATCGAAACTCACTATGATCTGCAAACCTATTTTCAAAAAGCTTAAGAAAACAGATCATAGCATGTGGGATGACGACAGCCAAAAAGCGTTTGACAATATTAAGGAAATATTGGCTAAGCCACCAGTGCTAATACCTCCTTAACGAGATCAACCTCTTGGTTTATATCTCACAGCCACAGAAACAGCCATGGAGACTATTATGCTCGCACATACCATTGGAAAAGAACAAAGAGCTATCTACTACCTTAGTAAGAAGTTCTTAGAATATGAGTGCAAATACACACCTC
This sequence comes from Heliosperma pusillum, assembly GCA_022085475.1. Lineage (NCBI taxonomy): Eukaryota > Viridiplantae > Streptophyta > Magnoliopsida > Caryophyllales > Caryophyllaceae > Heliosperma > Heliosperma pusillum. The sequence goes on from JAIUZE010013951.1 coordinate 1,776, forward strand.
TCAAAAAGACGTGCCTCGCTCTTGTGTGGGCAACAAAGAAGCTACGCCACTACATGCTTAGCTACTCCGTCAAGGTGTACTCCAAAATGGACCCCATCAAATACCTTTTTGAGAAACCTATCCTCAACGAACGTTTGGCAAGATGGACCTTAATGCTCTCAGAGTTGGATCTCAAATATGTACCTCTTCAAATAAAAAAGGGACGCACCGTTGCTGACTTTTTTGCAGATAATCCTATCCACGATGCTCAGGAAGTAGAGATGTGGTCATTTCCAGACGAAGACATACTACAGACTTGTGTCGACTCTTGGGACCTTTATTTTGATGGTGCATTAAATTTAAGAGGATTTGAAGTGGGAGTATTGCTCATTTCTCTTGAAGGAGATCATACCATGCGATCTGTCAAACTTGACTTCGAGGTGACAAATAACGCAGCAGAATATGAAGCTTGCCTCATTATACAAGCATCAATTAGTTTAGGCATTAAAAATCTTCGAGTTCATAGAGACTCCTCTTTGATAATCAACCAAGTTACAGGATCCAAGAAGATTCGAAGTGAAAGTCTAGCACCCTATCAGGATAGGATAGATCAAGTCGCTTGTATAATGAGGCAAGCTTCATATTCTGCTGCGTTATTCGAAGTGAAGATTCGAAGTGATTCTCTTCATATTCGAAGTGAAGATTCGTAGACACTCTTGCGAAACTTGCGACCATGATCAATATGACAGACAATATGATCGAAATGCCCTTATGCATCAAATGACAGTGAGAACCCGCCTATATGCACCAACTTACAGATGAAGAAGAAAACCCAGAGGAACCCTGGTTCCAATCCATTCTAGACTTCAAACCCAATGGTACATACCCACCAGAAATGGATAAGATGGGACAACACACCTTATGCCTATTAGCCTCTTAATACATCCTCATGCAAGGAGAACTGTACAAAAGAGCACCTCTTGGTGTCATCTTGTGTTGCCTTGATCGTTCCCAAGCACAAAAAGTAATGGAAGAAGTTCACGATGAAGAATATGGTCCCCACATGAGTCGACCCATGATGGCAAAGAAAATCACACCTCTAGGATACTAGTGGACCACAATGGAGTGAGATTGTATTAAGTATGTCAGACACTGCCGTAATTGCCAAATCTTCGCGAATATGCAACATGTTCCCCCCTCGATGCTTTACACCATGACATCTCCTGACCATTTTATCCTTGGGTAATCGACATCATTGGAAAGATCACCCCATCCGAAACAGGAGGTCATTGTTTCATCTTGGTAGCTATCGATTACTTCACCAAATGGGTCGAGGCAACATCCTACACTAGTCTCAATGCTCAAAATGTGGCAAAGTTGATACAAACCAATATTATCTGCCGATATAGTTGTCCACATGAAATCATCAGTGATAATGGATCACACTTCTTGGTCGAGACTGAGCAATTGCTAGCCAAATAAAAAATCAAGCATCATCATTGCTCGCCTTACAGACCTCAGACTAATGGCGCGGTAGAGGCAGCTAACAAGAATGTCGTCACAATCCTCAAGAAGATGATCGACAATTACCCTTTGCGTTATGGGGCTATCGCACTTAAGCTAGGACACCCACCGGGGCCACTCCTTTCTATTTCACTTACGGGATGGAAGCTGTACAACCAGTAGAACTAGAGATCTCATTTCTACGTATTTTTTTGGAGAGTGAAATTCGAGAAGCTTACTAGAAAAGAAATAGATATGATGACCTTGTACTCTTGGACAAGCGAAGACTCCGTTCATTACATAATGTACAGACATATCAAGCACGTATCAAACGAGCCTTCAATAAACGGGTTAAATCTAGAAAAATCAAAGAAGGGGACTTAGTTCTCAAATCAGTCAGAGCTCTCCTACCTGTTGATCCGCGAGGAAAATGCAAACCTAACTGGGCTGGGCCTTTCTTAGTCAAATCTAAAAGTCCCAAACCTCTAATTAGACTCCTCTAATTAGTTCATTAAATTACATTAACTTAATTATTTGGGATCTAGTTATCATGCATGCAAATATAATAGCATAAAAAAAAAGATAAGACGAAAACATCCTTGCATTGGGATTTTTCGGTTCAATATGGGCACAATAAGAAATCCTTCTTATTTTTCTTGAGCATGAAAATAATGGATGATCCTCCATAAAACAACTTCAAAAGTAGAAGGTCTCCTTCTTGTTGCACCCAAGACTAAACCCAAACTATCACTATAAATTTAGACTAGAAAAATATAGAGATAAGAAGAAACTAATATAATTTTTAATACTACTCTAGTAATAGGAATATTAATTTTTTTAGAGAGTTTAGTGAGAGGTTGTGTAGACAGAAGATGTGAAAAATAAGTGAAATGAATTAGTGAAGAAAAATGAGCAACCATGATGCTCTTATAGATGCATATGACCGGCACATCAAGCACCAAAAAGGGTGATTTTTATCCTTATTTTATTCTCATGCAAATAGCTTGAGTGTGAGTTAGAAATTGATAATGATCATATGTCATAACATATCATTATTAAATGGTGGAGTGTGGAATTGTTAGAGTAAAATCACTAATGATTTTCTCTAACTAATATGCTTAATCAACTAATTACCTCTACCTCAAAATATATGCAAAACCTCAACTAATTTAATGAATTAACGATTAATCACCAAATTATATCTTATTTAATCGTATTATAACAAGACATAAAATTTATTCGGTCGCTTATCGTATAATTGACTAATAAAGTTAAGTGGAATGAGTTCCTAACTCAATTTCCAATAAATAACTCTCGTAACAAAACATATATCAAATATATATGTAAAGGACTAATTAACCTGTATCGTATACAAATAATTAGGTTTCTGTTTGGCTCTCATCCTATAGGTGTGACCTAAAGGGATCAGTTGATCACCGCCCGTCATACGACAATAACGTCTAACTCTAGTCAACTGAGCGTTACCGATTTACGTTAATCAACTGACTTGGAGTATCAAAATATACTAATCATGCAACGTATATTCCAAATGATATTTAATATATAAATGCACTATTGTGGAGGACACTTACTCTAACAATCTCCCACTTGTCCGATACAAGTTGTGCATGTAGCAACACTATTGCAGAGGACTCCTCCTCCCACAATATCTCCCCGTTGTCTCGACAAGTTGTGTGCTACCGATTCTCTTGTCTCTATTGTGTCATACCCTCACACTCATCGCAAGGTGTCTTACAGGTCGCACTCGCGATTGAAAAATATAAATAGAGTGGTTTTCTCGATCTGGGAGAGTAACTGTCTGTCCGGAAAATCTACCAGAGATCTCTTCCGAGCGTGGCCACGCATTTCCAGTTACTACTCCTCGAGTGGCCTGAAGATGTTAATACCCAACGTGGGTGGACAATTCCTGTTGACCCATCTTACACTGTATGATGCAGATCACCATGACCCAGAAGATGTCCATTGGCCTCCTTTCACAGCACGACCTAGGACAAAAACCCAAGTCAATCAGAAACTACACCGACTCAGGTAAATGGTCGCCAGTCTAAAGAATCGACTCATAGGAATAAAATAGAAAACCCCGCCACGACCAGGCTTCAAAATTTTTGATAAGGGACTCTATTATGGTCACTGCCCGACAGAGTGTCTCAACACTCTGTCTATGTAAACGGCCAGTCATCTCCATGACCCCATGGTGCTGAACCAACCATCGATCCACTTACAATCTAGTCACTTCGAGACGTCACCTCAAATGAATGACTAGGGAGAAAACACTAAGTTCATCCTGTTCACTTGAATTGGGTTCAACTTTTCTTTCAACCAATTCGGATAAACAAAGTGTTAAAATTAGTCAAACTAAATATGGAGTTTTAATGAAACTCTAACAATGAATGCGATTATCAAATATTTGGAAAAATTGGTACGTTATCAATAATTTCATATCTCATAATCTCTAGCAATTCAGGTACATATTTCAATCCCCATTGAAATTACATGACTATCATCTTCAGCTTGCAAAAGCATATCTAATGAAGTAGCAATACTTGCATCTTTCCCATCTTTCTGATTGCTATTTCTGTTTGTCTACGTAATCTCATATTGCATAAAACTTTCTGAGTACGTGTCTAGGTCTGAATCCAGACTTAGGCCCCTTAGCCTAAAGGTAGCTCCCACTGTTTTACCAGTATAATGGGATAAGATATACATCTATAGGAACTATTTCTAGTCCGTCCAATACTGTGGACTCCAAGCTACTTTTATATGCATCATCATATGATGCAATGTACTCCATTTCCGTTATGAAATTCGCAATGATAAACTGCCTGGAACATTTCCATCGGATACATGACATTTATATTTGGAAATGTCACTCTTACTTGGAACCTTTCCAATAGTCCTTTCTGCTTGGTACTTTTCCAACACATAAATCTTCTATAAAACACAGCCAGTTCGTGATTTCAAATCACTTTGATCAGTTTGGAAACTGAAGTCTGTGTAACCTCTTACACACAACTCACTGTAAACTCCAAACACATGGAACATATCTTTAGTCCTTCGGAAGTACTTAAGGATGTTCTTTATGGCTATCAAGTGACTCTCACTTGGATTTGATTGCAAACGACTTGTCATGCTCAAGGCATGCAAAATGTCGGATTGAGTATACATCACAACGTATATAATTGATCCCGTAGCGGAAGCAAAAGGAATCAATTATCATGTGTTCAACTTCTTTGAACTAATCAAAGATCTTATCAACATAAGAATTTTTATTTAATGCTAATACCCTTTTAGATTTATCTCCATAAATCCAGATATCTAAAAGATGTATTCTACTTCTCCATAATCTTACATCATCTAAAATGATCAATATGTCTCCACATATAAGACTGATGAAAACCACATTACTCCCACTAAACTTCATGTATAAACATAATTCCTCAAGATATCGAGAAATATTTTATGACATGATTGACACACTAATTCCAACTCTTTAGTGCTTACTTAAGACATCCTCTTAAGCTTGCAAATTAACTTAGGATAATTAGGATCTACGAACCCACAGGTGAATATAAAATATACTACCTCTTCTAGAATTGTATTCAAGAAGGTGGTTCTTGAGATCCAGTTGACATCATACTATTATGATATACTTTAATTGCTAAGTGTTATCGAATGTATCAAAGCATTGTAATTGGTGTAAACTCTTTGCCAACCAATTTATGTTAGAAAATATTTTAATGTTCATCCATGCAAATTTCGATCTTAAAAATCAATTTACACTAAAGGGGGCGTACTTCTTCAAGTGAAATTAACCAGGTCACATTCATGACCATCGTGCATGGAGTCTATTACGAATTGCATGACTCTAAGCCATAGCATGAAGTTGGGACTAGAAACAGTCTCTTATAATTCACAGGTGAGTCACTTTCTAAAAGTAATACCAATTTATCACTATTAAAGAGTGAAAAAATTCTTCCTGACCTCCTAGGTTTCGAATAAACAACTACTGAACAAGTAATGAGGAAACTTTTTCCGGACCATATGCTCCGTTTGTGGCTCTAGAAACATTTTCTCCCACTCTGTCTTATCAAGAAATAACCGTATTTTTATTGAAAGACAGCATTACGAGTCACAAACGCTTTGTTCTCGTGGTCAATGTAGGATTATTGAGCACTTGTTTCATTCAGATAACTTAAAAATTAGGTACGCTACCTATCCATATCGTATATGAAATAAAATCCGACTGTTTTAAATGTGCTTTGATATGGTGGGAAACGAAATAGCAGACAAAATAATAAAAGTTAGTCAAGTGGCTAAGATTAACTTGACAAAGACAAAACCATATCGTATAAGGTTCTGTTTCTCTCTGCAACAACACCCTTATCTCATAATGTGTGTTAGAGAAGTTAACTCGTGAAACTATTTCACAATACTTTTGGTGATAATCAAAGTCAATACTTAGATATTTCTTGTTACGATTTTGTTCGTAAGTCCACTATCTAATATTCTTGGTGGTTAACTACTTCACATTGAAGCTCTTTGAACTTTTCAAAGATTTCTCTTAGCACCTAATTAAGTAGAATCAAACACAATATCTACTTAAGTTGTCGGTAATTAAAGTGAAGTAGTTATTACCATCTCTGGTTGTGTTTGTTATTGAACCACACATATTCTTATGTAATATGGCCTATAACTCACTAGTTCGATTACCTTTTCAATAAAAAGGGCACGAATCATCTTGCCTTGAATACAAGATTCGCACACACCATAAGATTCAAAATCAAATGTTTTAAGGATACTAGCCAATACTAGCCTTTTAATGTGCTACACAGTCTAGAATCAAGATTAGATCTGGGTCACCAATTTTGAGCCTTTTACAATCTATATGACAAGTAATTTCTAGTTTTAGGTCAAGATTATAATTACCTTTTATTGGTGTGGGATAACGATTGAACAAGTATAGGCATAATAAGATACAACGCATGTTCCATTCACAAAAGTGAAACACTTGTGTCGTACACTAAAGTGGATACTGTATGCTTTATTTAGAGGTCATATACATAATAACTTTTATTAAAGTATACCTCTAAACCCAAAACTGGATTGATCACATTATAACTTTTATATGTCTTTATAGAAATAAAAAACTACAATAGTTCTATTTCCCTTGTAGGTCGACATTTAATCATGGCTAGTCGTCGCACGAATCATTATTATATGCATTGAATACATTGATGAGAACCATAACAGGTATCTAATACCCAAAAATTGCATTTAGCAAAATAAATGTCGATCATATAGATATTATGGATGAAAGTACTTTTAGGTGTAGTACACCCAATTTCTATTTCTCCAAAAACTTGGGACATATTCTTTTCTAGTGTCCTACACTGTAATAATAGAATCATCAAAAGTTGGGTTCGACACCTTGCTTGGTTTTTGACTTTACTATTCAAAATAGTCTTGCCTTTTTCCCTCGCCTTGTGCCAACATCGTGCCAACCTACTCTTAAACCTCGTCCTATTCTTAACAATCAAGAATAAAACATCTTTCTTAGAGCTCCCACTCACTTTCATGAATCTCTATTTAGACCAATAGATTAGAAATATAATGAAGACAATTCTTCATTTCATTCATGGTTTTACTTTCAAAAGGATAAACCTTTCATTAAGTGACTACGGTATTTGGTTATTCACGATTTTAAATATATTGATTAACCTAGTCGTCCCAACTGATTTGGCCTGTTTTGAGATAAGCCTCGATAAGGAGCATTATGACGACATACCAAAAATTACAAATATTTTCTTTGCAGCAAAAAGATTGATGTACCATTGTTATAAGAAGACGTCACAAAAATTCAAAACGTTTTTGACTAAGTGTGACTTATTTCTATATACTCTTCATAAGAGACATTTGCAATGGTGAATATGAGGATCAAAAGATAAAATTCATTTTGTCTTAAACTATGGTGGTTTAAACAGAGTTTTGAATCGCAATCAAAAAAAGTTACCGTATAAATTAATGGAAATTACTTTCCATAATTGAACGGATTTACAAGTTCGTAGAAGGAAAAATATTTGTCATTTGCGCGTATAAAATAAATATGAACTGAAAATAAACATTCATTTCTTATATTTAATTCACTTGTAAAACAATTTTAACAAGTCACTCATATAATGACCCCTCACGAAATTATATAAGTGATTCCGAGACCCCCATTTTAGATAAAAATGAACATGTTATGCCACTTTAATGTAATAAACGGTAAGTCTACATTTTGACTAATTCTACACCCTAGAACTCTTGGTCGACGGATTTCAACCAAATTCATCTCCTAATCCTGAGATAACGCTTATCCCGTTGAGTCCAACCTAATTTAGGCGTGTGATCGCATCACCCTACTTACCCGAGCTAAAAAGGGTCCACGTTGTGGTTGCCCTAATGAACACGGGGTTCATAGGTGCTTCAATTGGGAAGGCTAAATCTCAATTTCTTTTAAGTTATGTGAGAGGTCTTGTCAATTTATTATTAATTCCCTATAAGCGAACTAAGTTGGTGAATTTTGAATAACTTTGAATTGACAATCGAGAAATAAATTTAAAATGCATGTTGGCGATTTTGGCATGAGCGGAAAAAATATAAAGCAAGCAAATAATAAATCCTAGTATGGCCACCGAGCTAATCTAATTAACTAGACGATTACAAAATCGGAAACCAACTCCTTGGTCCATTGCCTCTTCACGGTACACGCTCCAAAAAGGCACCGTCTTTTGGAACACCGACTTCGGGAATCTCCGTCTTCATAATAAGTAATTACAAAAAGATACAAATAAAATTCATATTATACATTTGATCTAGAAAATGAAATTAAATTATTACAACCAGGCGATACGAGATCACAATTAAAATTACAACCGAATCGGTATTCCCCTACATTACGGGTAATACCGATTAAAATAATCTAGGACATACTAGGTACAACTTGCATTAAAAATTAAATAATTGATATTCATTCATTCAAAAATAGCAACATAAATAAAATGCTGTAAAAATCATGCCAAAATTGCCCTTAATACTTATCATGCTCATTCTAGCTTGGTTTTATGGATTTTATCGATTTTTAACTATTAAGAATCAATAATCAACACTTAAATCGTATTTAAGCTCAAAATAATTATCTATACTGATTTATAACTCAAAATTAGTCCCCACTAACTTTATTTGTATTTAATTAGGTCGAATTGATCGTATTTGCTAAATATAGAGGTTTAATCATAACATTTATGAAATAAATCCAAAATAAAATATAAACTCATAAAAATTAGAAACCAAATTTTTTTTACATTCTAGAACATTTCCAAAAACCCTAAAACCCAAAAAACGTTTCCCAAAAATTTTGAATAAATTTTATAAACAACTAACTTTGTATTCAACGGTTTTATCCAATAAAAAATATTAAATATAGTAAAACAGTGAAACAAATTACTAAATTTACCCAACATGATATAAATCGTATTATAAAATGTACCAAAAATTCTCAAGACCATAAAAGGACGTTTCAATTTTATGAACATAATAATCTCACTTTATTAACTTTTATCTCATAAATATCAATAATCATGCAAAACTTAATTAAAAGTCACGAAATTTTACATACAGTATGTAAAACATGCATGTGAGATCATATAAAAATTTATGTCCAGAATCAACATGCAACTATTTTTAGTTAACTTTTAACATAAAACATGCATATAAACATGATTTAAAGGTCATAAATCAAAATAAATAGCAAATCAATCCCTAAAATCACCAAATTTGACCACAACAATTTTGAGGTCAGTAGGTATGCATGCAAATCAAAAAAATTGTGCAAACCAATTTTTAACACAAATTTTCAATTTTACCCAAGTTATCGTATAACTCGATTTTAATGCATAAAATCAACATGCATGTAACAATTGAGCTCTGATACCACATGAAAATCCTAGACCCTAATTAGACTCCTCTAATTAGTTCATTAAATTACATTAACTTAATGATTTGGGATCTAGTTATCATGCATGCAAATATAAAAGCATAAAAAAGAAAAGATAAGACGAAAACATCCTTACATTGGCAGCATTCGGTTCAATATGGGCACAATAAGAACTTCTTCTTATTGTTCTTGAGCATGAAAATAATGGATGATCCTCCATAAAACAACCTCCAGAGTAGAAGGTCTCCTTCTTGTTGCACCGAAGACTAAACCCAAGCTATCACTATAAATTTAGACTAGAAAAATATAGAGATAAGAAGAAACTAATATAATTTTTATTACAACTCTAGTAATAGGAATATTAATTTTTTTAGAGAGTGATAAAATATTCCTATTACTAGAGTTGTAATAGAAATTTTTATTACAACTCTTGTAATAAGCTATCACTATAAATTTAGACTAGAAAAAGACTTTTTATTACAACTCTCGCATTGGGGCCTGGGTTTGGCGGTATTGGCTCAGTCAAGTACTGGAACTTGCCGTCAGCAATGGCTGCATTCTGTAATGTCGCCTCCCAGTCCGCAAAGTTGGACCCTGTCATTTTTCAGTCGCGTGGACTGATTCATGTGATCCATAAAATTTTTAAGCCAGGACTCGCGTGCAAGTGTGGCACTTGGCATAGGGATATCAGTATTTCCAGCCATTTGTTATATGCAGTATTTATCAATATAAACGAGTTCTACTCTGAAAAAGAAGAAAAACCATAATAAGCATACTCATCGATTTGAATTTAAGTCTCGTGCAAAATTTGTTTTAATGCAAACACTCGAGCATTCATACAATTGACCTCCCTCAAGAATTATATAAATGATCCCAAGACTCAATTATCTTTAAATTGATAAGCCAACCTCTTGGCTAATTCTACCTTTAGAATTCTTGGTCGATAAATTTCTGTAAATTCTATCTTTAGTCCATCATAATCACGAGAAACTCTTCGGACTATAATGTTGAGATAAAATAGGTCAACACACACTACTTACCCAACGTAGAAGGGGTCATATGGAGAGTAACGTCCTATATGCCTACCGACGAAGAAAGGATTCATAGTAGTTTGGCCTATAAAGACTAGTCTCAATTTTAGGTTTAGAGGAAGATCCCATCAATTTTATTTTAATTCAATTTTAAGTAAACTAATATCTAGCATGCGAGAATGAATAAACTAAAATGATGGCTTAAATTCGAGTGACATCTTTATGTCCATGATAACTAACATTCAAACTATATGAGTCAATTTTCATGCATTTTAGTAGTAGGTGGTTTGGTTTTGGCGGAAAATGATGCACTAACTATCATGTGATGAAAAAGCAACAAGAACGGAAAAAAAAACATAAAAATATTACAAAGTCCTAGTGTGGCCTATCTACCAAAATGAACAAAATACAACTTTGGAATCCAACCCATTTGGACCCGAGAAGCTTGTCTTGATGTTCCATCTTGGTCCATGTAGCTGGAGTGAGCAATCCGATCTCCATCTTTAGTCTTCTAAAAATACATTTAATAAATTACAAAATATAAACCTATTTACATTCTAATTTAAAAACATAATTTAATGAAAAATAAAATGGAGATTCGAGATCTCAAAATTACATCAAAGATCATGTTTCCATCATTACGAAAACATGATCAACTAAGGCCACACTAGGTAATACAAATTACAACCGATTGCAAAAATACGTAAATTAAACCATTCAACCATTCATTCAACAAGATAAAATACATCAACTATAAATTAATCATTCAAGACATAATTCTTTAATTATGAAGAGTAATTTATCCAAACCACCTTTTAAAATGATTAAAATTATGTGATAATTCCTTAATTAATCACAATAATCCCAACCAAACATAATCCAATTTTAATTCATATTCTTTAACATGAATTAATACAACATTATTTTAAACCTCTTTAAAATAATTGGGTATCCAATTATTGTGAACTTTTTCACAACAATAAACAAAACATTATCATTATAATGAATAAAAAACTTTCGATCAAAAAAATTAAAAACCGAAACTTTTTCTTTTTAAAAAAAATTTGATGTTACTAATATATTGAAAATCGGTACAAAATATCAACATCTAATCAATATTAAACATCGATACAAACTAGATGATTCAATTTAATAATTTAAAATGAATATCTAAATCAATGAATACCGAAAATATATAGCGATGAACATACAAATCGATTTCCATTTACATTTTAATTTAATCCTTATTAAATCAAAACAACTACAAATTCATCATGTTATCGTCTTAACTATTTAAAACAACAATTATAATGAATCAAAATGGAAAAACAAGGCAAAAAAAACTTTTTTTTTCTCACGGCTGAACAGTGCCGTGAACAGTACCCAAAAAAAATCAAACTTTTTTTTTTTTTTTTGCCGAAAACAAAAAAAATCTAATCTTATATTTCACCAAATATGAAAAACATATAAAATAATTTCGTAGCCCTTGGCTCTGATACCACTTGTTGGAAATATCGGTATATTTCGTCATTACTTTTACGGATTATAACGAAATTATAGTATATGAATTACGAGTCATAAATGAATTGCATAATATAAAATTATAGAAATTTAGAATTAACCTTTGGTCCTAGCAAATTTGGCCTATGAACAATATCGAAATCGATATTCTCCTAATTGTTGCACCCAAGATGCTCTGAGATATGCCTTTTTCTTGTGCTAAAAAGAATACAAAAATTACTGATGGTTTTTGTGTCAAGAACTGAATGATGAATTATGTAGAGAAGAAGAGTTTATATAGACCTCTCCTCCTCTCTCCTTTTACTCGTCCAAATAGAAGTCTAGTAGAGGGAGGAGTCTTCCCTCTTTTTCTTCTACTTGTATTAGGAATTTTTGACCTAGTTACCATAAAAGAATAATAGAAGATATTTTCTTTTATTTAACTCTAAATAGCCGAAAAATATGAGAAGAAAAAGACTATTTTTTTCTTTCCTTTTTCGGTTATATTAGCATGTAATATAATATATACGTCAACTATAAATATCCGTATATTTATAATTTGCTAATTTACGAATTAACAATTTAATTCGTTTAAGCATATATTATATACATTGATTAAGTATAACGGTTTATATTTAATTTCTTAATTACATTTAATTCGTCTCAGCTAATATTATTTAATCGTTATTAAATAATTGTATCATCATTACATTGACTAACCTTTTAGTCATATACATCGACTAACCTTTTAGTCATTTAATAAGGCATCAATGTGATTATATTATTCATATAATCACATCTCTCAGGCACATCCTTTAGGTGTGACTTTTAGGGACCAGTTGATCACCGCCATTAAAATGACAATAACTTCAAACTCCTAGCAAGCCAACCGTTATCGATAAACGTTAATCAACTGATAAGAATACAAAGTATACCCTGTGAACCTGTAACAGATTTATTCATGTTATCACACTAACTGTGGAGGACACTAGCTCCAACACTTAGAATCATCGCTATTCCTTCGTTACTCGCTTAAATTCGCTCAAGTTCGTCTTATTCTTTCCCTCTCATCGTCCTCTATCCGTATTGGTAATAAAATTACCGTCTTTCTCGCTTTTCAAATTATCCGTCTTTCTCAAGGTGAATTATATTAATATTTTATTATCTAATTGTAGGTGGTGGCCTCCAAGACCCCGACAAAGACTATTTCTTGATAGAAGAGGACATTGACGCGGAGTGAAGATGCGAAAAGGTAATGGTGAAGGGTTACTACATATCATTTACGTGTTTTATGTGTTTTCTATGTTAGTAATCGTATTTAGAATATGATTAGTAATCTTAGGAATTGTGTTGTTGATGATGGTTGTTGTTAGTTGATAATTGATATGAGAATTGATGATTTGTGATGATAAATGATTTTTGGGTTTTGCCTTAGTGAAATTGTGAAACTCGTGTGATTCGTGCCTGCCAGACCAAGACGCTGGCAGCGTCCCTGGACGCTAGCAGCGTCGTAGGACGCCGGCAGCGTCGTGTGGCGTTGGCAGCGTTTTGTGCTGCCATTTTTCACTTCGTTGCACCATTGAATTCTATTTCCCGCCTTGACTTACCTTGACCCTTTGGACTTAGTTCTTCTTGTATTGATGAATTGTTTGTAGCCCACTCCAATAGTCGGGTTTTGGTCTCGGGTCTCTGGTTTGACCTTGACTTTTGTTGACTCTCGGGTTTGACCCTGACTTTTGTTGACTTTCGGGTTTGACTTTGACTTTAAATATTAATGTTTCGAATGTATGATAATTCCTTCGCTTGTATCGCATGTTTTGTGATGGTTTTTGGTATGTCCCACTTTTAGTCAGTTTTACACATGTTACGGTTTGAGCACTAATTTCCTATGTGCTTTGTACTCTCATTCCCTTGGCTAGCTCCACGTTCGTAAGGCTGGAATGTCGGAACGGGGAGTGTATCCTTACTGCTTGATTGCATGTGTTAGTGGGCATATGACGACGTTGTTGGGAGGCGAACGCTTTGCGTTGATCGACGCGGCCGTCAAATGTTGTATACTTGCGAGGTGGTGTCATTGCTTGTAGCGTACCGCTTGTTATGATGCTTGTGCTCTTTTCCGCCTCTTTCGTGAATGTTGACCGAATTTGGGGTACTCGGCGTCTATGATTGACCGAGTCTTGGATGCGAAATGTCATCGCTTGTCGAATCGGAACATGTTTATTCCGAGAGTCTGGCCAGGTTTAGACTAGGACCGTATTATTATCGTCGTCCTACCGGGAGGAAATTAGTCTACATATACGAAATGTCATCGTGTATGCGTTCAGAGAAATGTTTATCCCGTGGATGCGATTTTAATCATTCTTGCCATGTACACGGTGCTAGTGCTTGTCATTTACCGTGAGAGATGTCGTCAACGTATTGTACGTTTGGTTGGATAATTATATGATTGGTTTATTCGCGATCTTTGCATGACTTGGTATGGTTTGTTTGTCGAGTCTCAATTTTATCAAACTTATACCGCTAACGGTGAGATGCAAGCCCTAGTGAGTGTATATGGTTGCCTAAGAGTGTCTTTCCCGTGTCTTTCTATCATATGATGGTTACGGAATTGTACTTCATGTACCGATATCTTATATATTGAATTGCCTATTTACTCTTATCGTATTTCATATGTATATCTATATATATGCATGTTCTACTTTCGTATTTCCGTTTATGTACGTTTAATGTGATATGGCTGGGAGAACCTGGAGTTACTCCCCACTGACTGTGGCGTTCATGTTTTTCATGGATGAACATGTTGCTTGATTGGATGGCTTTTTGCTTGTGGTATTTTGGGTTCGGGATTGAGCTAGCAGGCATTGGCCTGGAAGATTCACCTCTAGACGTTATTTAGCTAGTTTGCTAATCACTTTGACATTGATAACATTTTGAGAGACTTCGTCTCTTTGTTGTATTTCATACTTTAGTTTGTAATATTTGAAACTCCTCGTATTTTCTATTTGCATGTAAAAAGTTTTAAAAACACCGTATTTCCGTTAATTAAATCACATGCTTGTATGTTTTATTTCCGCATTCGCGAGGGTTATCACAAAATAACTCTCGTAACCAAACATATATCAAATATATATGTAAAGGACTAATTAACCTGTATCGTATACAAATAATTAGTTTTATGTTTGGGTCTCATCCTATAGGTGTGACCTAAAGGGATCAGTTGATTACCGCCGTCATACGACAATAACGTCAAACTCTAGTCAGCTGAGCGTTACCGATTTACGTTAATCAACTGACGTGGAGTATCAAAATATACTAATCATGCCACATATATTCCAAATGAGATTTAATATATAAATGCACTATTGTGGAGGACACTTACTCCAACAAAATCCAAACTCTTAGGGGGTGCAGTTAGAATCACAGGCCTATATGGGAACGAATTCGCTAACACTACCGACCTAGACCAATTGAAACGATACTACCCTTAGCATAGATCTAACAACAAAACCAGGCGTGCCTTGCATCAACCCACGTGCCGCTCATGCGACACGAAATAAAACCGGCCCTAGCAAGATAATTAATGTCGCTATGCTATAACATTTTGATATCTCGATAATCCTCATGTCATCAAATAAATTGAATTGTACTTCTTTTCGGAGTACGCAAGGCAGACGCCGCCTTTTTCTAAGTTCATTACAAGCTCTTACTTCGAACAATTATTCTTTTACATTTTCGAACTACACGCTGGGTTTGATTTCATTTTTTTTTTCTAATGAATACGTAGGCAATCCTTCACAGGATTCAACCCGTCATTATTTTACATGTGAATAGAAGGACATTTGCATTTGCATTTGAAATTCGGCAAGAATATTAAAGGAAACCTCGTCAGTTTCTTAACTTACTTAATCTTTTATTCATTATTCCATTAATAATAATAATACGCCAATTATTATAACTCATATACTACTAAATAATATAGTGTGACTAAGGCTATTCTTCCGTCTTCCCCTTGACTTTGTCACTTTTGTCTTTCTATTTGTCTCAACCACTGGTCGGGCGCTCTTGGGCTATCTCAGACCTAATCACCAATGGTCTTTCTCGCGGTCTAACCTTACCATTCCTATCCATCACCATCCTCGCGTTAGGAGTAGTTTTCGGTTTCTTCGCTGGATGAACAAGTAGGAATCCGGCTTCTTCTTCCCCTTCATTCAGATACTTGTATTTCTCTTTAGCCGCTTCGCGGATCTTGTAATCTATAGGCTCGTGTTTCCTCAGTTTCTCACGTTCCTCAAGAGTAGTAGCATTTGTCCATTTCAAGCCTCGGAATTTTCTATTTAAGGCCCAATTGCCTCAACAGTCTCTCCGAAAATATACATACCATGAATTCCAAGCCAGGAACGCGAACTGACGGGGTTGAATCCAAAGATGATTCCCCAATGACTTACCAGAGATGCCACCATGGCACGATCCAGCGAATCAAGGGACCACCTTCACTCTGCAACTTATTTTCCCAATAGTTGCATATCCGAGTGAAGTCCACCATATAGAGCCTAGTTCTCATAGTAATCGATTGAGCACGATATCCTGGCACATTAACTGGGAGCTCGATCAACCGCAATCTTTTCATCAGCCATATTTGCAGCAAAGGAAAAATAACAAGTCAAAAATAACAAAAAAAAAAGAAGACGAAATAAAAAAAGAGAGACGAAAAATAATGGGAAAAGAAATGAAAATGTTGTTACCTGCAAGATGATGGAACTTCCGAGATATGAAAATTCCCGATTCGCCTTCCTATTATCCAGTCCAAGAATGATCTCTCCTAGACAAAGGCATGTTGGGCTCTTGTGCATCTCCATTTGTTCCACCATGTTCAAGAAGAAGAGAGGATCCCCTCTCATCTTCTTATCAACATGGCCTTGCAAGATCTACCAACGCAAAAGGCAACATCCAAAGGCTCTGTGCCTCACAGCATATGATATAGAAGGGTCCTCCCTATTTATGAACCGATCAACAAAATCATGCATAAAAACGCCTTTTGAGGTCACATAACAATCTATCTCAGCCTTGGTCAATCAAAGGAGGTCCCTTAAATGTATTCTTATACCCTTGGGAGCTAAGGGGTATAGCTGGTGCATCTTCAGGTCCCCACCCTCCAAAGGCAGCTATTTTTTTAGGAAAGGGACAAATATTGCCTCGAGGAAAGGCGAATACATGCAAATTTGGGTCCCAATATTCAAGACAAGCTTCCAAGAAAGGCCTCACAACCTTTACCATTTTTAGGCTCAAAATCGATCCTAAATTGAAAGCACCCATGTCATATTTCTCTACATTTGTGAACTCATTCGTCCACTCTTTAAGACGGTTTTCAAAGGCATCCATGATTGTGAATTTTTTTGTGTTTAGAGACATTTTGTGTGATAGACTTATGATAGACGAGAGTATTATATGAATAATAGCTTCCCCGACGCATTTATATATACTATTTGCTCTTTCCCAAATCCAATCAAAGACAGACTCGCCCAGGAACTAACGCAGCAGGTGGTTGCGCCCTTTCAAAGAGTCGCATCTCTTGCTGCGCCTCTTCCCCAGGTTCTTTGTCCTGATTTCTAGCTTTGGAAATTTCATGATTTAAGTCCGACTATAATTTCCTATTCCTATAGGATGTAGAATTGCTCAAATACCGAATTTCCACGATATTGGATTTCCTAATCCTTGACATATTCGCTTTTCGAGACAGAATTCGACGTTGCCGCCAAAAAAGCACAATTATTCATTCATTTCATTTTTAGGGAATCATTTCCAGACATTTTTACAATCTGTTTATATACCTACATTTCTTTTAAAAATCTTTTTTTAAGGGGGTAGCCCTCCCTACCATCCAGTCATTTTTTCGCATTTTTGTACATTCTATTTTCGTTATGCGCTGGTTTAGGCTACCAATATGCTACATGTAAATTATGTGATTTCTATGTGAATTTCGGCAGCATGACGGCAGAAATTGTCGTCTACCAAACCTGTTTTTAGACTAACCTTCAAGAACATAAAATACCCAACAACAAAGGCACTCAGAAGAGACATATACATCAAATTAGGGGCTCTCGCCCAAAACAAAATCCAAAACTGGGGGCTTTCGCCCAAAACAAAGTCAAAATCCAAATGTACAAAAACAAGTCAAAAGATGTACAAATCAACAGCAATAGAGACAACTAATCCTCATCACCTCCTAGCATGGCTACGGTCACCTCGAGAGCGGCTATCTTAGTATCCCTAGCCTCCAGCTCCCTCAGTAGACGAGTCGTCTCCTCCCGGGACTTTGCTAGCTCCCGCTTCAAGTCTCTCTGTGAAGGAATGGCTCATTTCAATCATTTCACTTCAAAATACAAGAAGATACATTAAAATGAAAAAAGGGAAAGAGAGGTTCATATATGTCAATCCCGACCACCTTAGAGCGCCTCGATGGCCGTGGCCCGGAGCCGGTTGGCCACTCTCCACAACGCTACATGCTGAGACGGTGCCACCTGCATTCAAATAAGAATAAAGGTAAAAAAAAGCATTCCTATGCTAAGGAAAATAAAAGAAAGATAGCCAAAATTAGAGGCGCTTACCCACCTCACTAAGTACTGCAACTCCTCCAGGCCAGCGTCGGCCACCGCCTCGCTAAAATCGCAGAACTTCGAAGTCGTCGTGAAACCAGCCGCATCAGTGTACTCCAGTAGCCCGGGGTAAACTGGGGGCTCAACGCCTGCCGCCTCGATCTGCTGCAAAAGTGAAATGGCTCTTTAAATTTAAGATCATTTGTGATTTTCTCAAATCAATTCAAAGAAAACAAGATTCAAGCAGTGCTTACCACTATCGGCCAGTACGCCAGTCTATGGTGGACAAATTCCAAATACTCCTCACCAGGAAGTAGGAGGTCTTCCCCACTCGGATCGGCTAAGTAAGCTTCTCTCTCTGCGTTAGAAGGCTCCTAGGTGTCATTGATGGGGACCGTGAAGTGTCACGAGAGCACTGTCGAGTCAAACGCTCGCCCAGGTGCCTGACAGGTCCCATAAGCATCCTCAGCAACAACCGACTCAAGCTCCTAGGACCCAAGATCATGGCTATGAAAGGCGGAGCATCCTGGTAGTCCCCCCAAGTTCTGGGAACCCACTAAAATGAAGAAACAATGGTCATTTTGGTGATTGTTTCTAAATAAAAAACCGAAAATAAGAAATCAAGATACTTACGTGATCCAACTGCAGGGCATTCACGCCCCTCCAGCAGATATCGTAAGAAGAATGCTAAGTCTACCTACGACACATCACCCAGGCCCTTAGAACGGCGTACGCCCTCGGCTTAGGCTCCGTCCTCTTAGGCGCGAAGCCCGGAAAGTAGGAGTACACCCACGACTGCAAACAAGATAACAATCGTTCAACAACAATATGAAATATAAATCTTTTGATAAATGCAAGATGAGTTACTCATTAAATAAATAAACGAAAGTTCATACCACCAACAAAAGCGTATGACCAACAGTAGCAAGAGAAGTCCCCTTCTCCATCAGTTATAGTCTAACCATGGCCCTCATGTAGCCGGTGAGAATTGCAAAGCCAGGAGTAACCCAGTCCCACCAACCTAGGCAACTCAAGTTAGATAGAAAGGGAAGAAGGTTCTTCGACAGCCACTCCCCCTTGTCTCCGAAGTAAAACGAAGACAAGAACCACAACTACCAAAGTCGAGCCCTCTGCTTAGTTGTACAAGAAAGAGGAGGTACCATCTCTCCGCCTATCCTCACTCTCGTCGGATTCTTACGCGCAAAGTAGTCCCTGACGTAAGTGCTCAGAATCAACCCGGGAATGGTAGCAGCGCGTGTCGCCAGGTTCCAGTCGATCAAACTCCTCGCCTCCTCGTCTCCTCTGAGACAACCCTCATAGCCGTCGAGGGCCACTCTAAAGTGACCTCGACCTCTCCAAAAGGCATATGAATGGTCGAGGTTGTATCCCAATACCGATTAAGAAAGGCCCGAGTCAGGCTAAGGTTAGCCCAAATCTTCCTCGTCTTGATCGCCCATCATGCCCTGACCAAGCCTCTGAAGGCTCCTGCCTTGACGAGAGCTCTCTCCTCCTCCGTCAGCCTCTCGTAAGCCTCCATCATGGTCGTATAGCCGGAAAAAGACCTCATGTTACAAATAAAAATCATCACTAATAAATAAGAAATGAAATGACAAACGGATACAAAGAATGTCGGACAGTAACTTACCATGCTCCGTGCCTTACGCTAAGACAAGTGGCTCTCCGCCGCCCAAATGAGATGTCTACCATCCCATTTCTCGGCCCACTCAGGTGCATCCAGCAGCTAGCGTCCAACTCGTTCTACGTTGGCCCTCCTCGGGACCTCTTCGGCCTCCCCGGCCACCTCCAATACCTCAGTCGGTATCTTTTCTCCCACATGAGAAGAAGAAAGCTCAAGGTCTACATCCATAGGGGTTGCCCCTGACGTAGAAGGAATGTCACCTGCAAAACCGAAGTCATTTCAAGCATTTTTCTAGCGCATTTCAAGCGTTTTCAAGCTCTAAAAGGAAGTTTCCGGCCATATTTAGCCATTTCTTCCAAAACCCGACTACAGATGTAGGGTAAGGTCAACTCAAGTATAGTTTGAAGCCTAGTCATGGGTTTGAGTCAAAAATTCGACAACATTTCGATAAAATAACGATTATGTCATAGAATAGTGTCTTGCAGAAGCCGTCGCAAATCAAAAATCCGACATCACAACAAGATTACTCTTTACTCAAGGGTTCCAAAATACCAAGTTTCATCTAAATGGACAATCCTAAAGGGGTATTCGGGACGGTTTTCAAATCAGCAGAGTGACCGTCTCATTAGTTCAAACTTTGACGAAAACGCAAGAGGAATACATGGTTATGTTCCTATTAAGGCCAATTATTCATTTCTAGTATCAATTTCTATCATACCAATCAAATGGAGGCAAACCCCCAAATTTTCGACATTTTCAAAGGGAGGAACCCTAATTTCTAACTCAAAATCAAGCAAAATTGATTGTTTAAGGCAAAGATAAGACACGTACCTCGATTAGTCATGCTTTGTGGTTTGATTTGATCAAGTTTTGACGGATTTTAGTTGGAATTTGAGAGGTTTTCGAAGGTTTTTGTGTTTTGGAATAATCAAAATAATTCCGTCTCTCGCGCTTTTACTCAGACAGGGATGAGCTTGGGAAAGGACGCAGCATCTTCTGTGCCTCTTCCTAAGGTCGCAACTCTTGCTGCGCCTATTCCCCAGCGCGCTTTCACTTTAATTCAAAAGTTCGTTACAATTTTGTTATTTGTGGGCTCAACTCTTGTGCGCCTCTTCTCCAATATCTTATTTCACAAGTTTGGTTCTTTTTCAAGATGCGCGCCTCGACAGGCTTCAAAACCGTCACATGATGTTATCATCTCAGAAGGACCCACCTTTCAAACATACAATCCGTGGGCCCATTTTTTATTATCAAAATTTCGCTCGCCACAACCGAGCAGATTTCCCCGGAAGATTCGATCTAGACAGAGTCCTCTGTGTACCAAGTTTCGCAGATTCATTTAAATATATATGTTTCTCCAACGAGAGTTTGCCTGAGGACAGAGATAGGCAGAATCTGACTTATGACGGCTGGCGAGCCTCATTTTGCACCCCATTCAGACGACTAGCAAGCCTCATAAATCAACTCCACTCGACAGCTGGCGAGCATCACGACGCAACCTCATCCCTCATAAGAAGACGCCTCATGTATAACTTTTTATTATGGCTAGCGAGCTTTTTTATGTAGTCTAACGGATTTTAAACGACTCTCCTCGATGGTCGACAGACTTTAAAATGTTCCCGACGACGGGTCCTTGGTACATGCCCCTTAAACCGCCTAGCGTCGCCACAGTCATCAGGTTGTAATCTTCGATTGACCTGATGGCTATACTTTGACTTTTGCCTTGTCCAAGCCTCAGTCAAAGTGGGGGCTATGTAGATACCTCGTTTCTACACCTTCCGCCAACCACCCCGTAATGATTGGGCCGCATGTTTGGTATGCGGAACGATTTATAACAGTTCGTAAGTTTATCGTCAAGTGATAGCTCAAACACTTGTGTCTACCCGTTTGTCGTCATCGATCTACGCACTGGTACGGTCGTTTTAACAGTCATTAGAGTTCATTTGGAGTCTGGGTCGAAAACCGCTTCATTTTGTAGAAACCGTTTTAAAACTCAGAGTCGCAACGCACGGAATATTCAGGATATTTTATTAATATTTCAAATTTTACCCTTTTTAAAAAAATATTATCTCGTATCTTTTTTAAAATGGAAGTATAGATCTACCACAATTCCGTAATAGAAACGTGGAAATCTTCCTTCCGAAGAAGGAAACCTCTGGGCAAATGACGCTGCAGGTGCTCCGCCTCTTTGAAGGATCGCAGTTCCTGCTGCGCCTCTTTCCAACCCTGCTTTCTCCGTTTTAGTGATAAGTTTGTGTTGTTCCCAAACTCTTCGCATTTTTCGGCTATAAAAGGAGAGCTCCGTTCTCACTTTTAAGGCACGCGAGTGTTCTGCTCCTTCTCTTCTCTCTTTGCATTCTAGACCTTGCTCTAAGCTATCAAAATCTACGTGCTTGATCAATTGACCAAGTAAGCTCAAACCCTTTTGGGTACCCGTCACGCTATTGCATTGACCGCCCTATTTGACCACTACACAACCAATCAATCAATTAATAAATCAATTTTAGTCCTTTATCAAGGGCACTTTCTGAATACGTTCGAGTCGAGCTATCGCTAAAACGTTATCATAGTTAATCTCGTTTCGTCAACATGTAAGTCTGAGGGTGTAAATCCCGTCTTTTTATTTTGTATTATTTATTTGTTTATTAATGTAAGATTCACGTTAGAAATAGATACAAAATCGATTTCAAATCAACACCCTTTTCATAAAACCTTTTCAGTAGTGATCAGAAGTCGAGAAGAAACGCAGAAGCATCTGCGCCTTTTCGAAGAGTCGCATCATCTGCTGCGCCTCTTCTAGAGGCCGCCTGCTCCTGCTCTTTTTCTCCTTCTTCCTCTGGTTTCAACGTCTTTATTTTCCGTTTCTTATTTTATTCCTTATTTTATTAATCTTTCGTAAAATGTTTTGTTCTTGTGTTAGATCCCTAATAATTCAATATTAGCGGGTTTTCGTCTTTTAATCAAATTGGGATTTAGAGGTTGGATTCGTTCATATCAAGTCTCTAGATTCGTTGTTGATACAAATTGTTGTAATTAATATGTTAAACAACTTCTATTCAAGTCATAGGTCTATAATACATCATAAATATACAAAACAACATTAACTACTCGCGATTCTGACTTTACAGTCAGAATTCAACTCAAGAATAGACGCATAGAGCGTTGCACCTCTTCCAGAGGACGCACATGTTGCTGCGCCTGTTCTGGGTTGATTTATGTCCCTGAACTTATGTTTTCGCCTTGCCGTAGCTTTAATTACGTAATTAATTAACTATAAATCGTAATATCGCTCCTAATATGTCTTTAAGTTGTAAAACCTTTTCCTTTTTTACAAATCTCCGTTTTGGATATATTTCTGAGATAGATTCAGTAATCCTTTGTATTCTCATTCAGTCATTTAATTGTATGATTTCTTTTCCTTTCGTAAATAATTCATCCTAAATCCCCAATTTCGACATAATTGAGTGCTAATTACATGTTCACCGACATAGTGTAATTTACATGTTAGGATTAAAACGTTCGATATTGTATTGCATGCTTATAATCGACAACATATCAAATACGAACGATTTTCTTAATCATTAGTAGAGGCCGCTATCGAGGCGGGCGGGATTAGGTGTTCGATTAAAGAGCTTTGTAATACGTACCCTGACCCCTTACTCCAGATCTCTGTGAACGTCCGTGTTCATTGGCATCCACGAGAGTCATTCTAGACATAGAATGCTAACGGTAAAGAGTTCTTAGTATTCATGTCATCACTTTATGTTTTGACATGGCATGAAGTATTCGAACGGTTACAATTTTCCATAAACATTGGCGGCGACTCCATAAATGTGTATTTCTACGCTTGTCCTCGTTCCTTCCATGGTCCCGCCATGTACCCAACTGACCTGCAGGAACAGAAAATACCTAACAACAGAGGCACTCAAAAGAGGCATGTACATCAAACTGGGGGCTCCCGCGCAAAACAAATTCCAAAAATCCAAAGCTGGGGGCTTTCGTCCAAGACAAAGTTAAAACATACAAAAACAAAACCACAATGTACAAGTCAACGACAAAATAAAGGACAACTAATCCTCATCGCCACCCAACTCGGCTACAGTCACCTCGATTGCTGCGATCCCAGCATCCTTTGTCTCCAACTCCCTCAAAAGATGAGCCGTCTTCTCCCGGGATTCCGCCAACCTCCCGCTCTAAGTCTTTCTATGAAGAAGTGCCTCATTTCAATTATTTTATTTCAAAATACATGAAGATACGATAAGATGAAAAGGGAATGAGAGGTTCATACCTGTCCATCCCGGCCACCTAAGAGCGCCTCGATGGCCGTAGCCCGCACCCGGTTGACTATCCTCTAGAACGCTACATGCTGAGACGGTGCCACCTGTATTCAAATAAGGTTCAAGTGAAATGCATTCCTATGCTATGAAGATCGCCAAAGTTAGAGGCTTACACTCCAGCACCTCGAGGTAAGCTGGGGGCTTGATGCCTGCCACCTCGGTCTTTTGCAAAGATCAAATGAATCGTTTTGACGATCGGCCGACACTTTTCAAATCAATTAAAAAAAATCTCTTCAATTTACAATCGTTCGTCGTTTCTCAAATTAGTTCAATTCAAATATGTTGAGGTAAGCTGCGGGCTTGACGCCTGCCACCTTGATCTCATGCAAAGATCAAGAAATCTTTAATTGACGATCATTCGTCACTTTTTAAATCAATTAAAAAAATCTTCAATTGACGATCGTTCGTCACTTCTCAATTTAACTCAAACATACAAGGAACAAGCAATAGGGGACACCCCTTTCGGACATACAATCTGTGGGCCCATCTTTTTTCACTAGGATGTTGGTCGCCACAACCGAGTAGATCCCCCGAAATGATTCGATCCTGACATAGTCTTTCGTATACCCAAGCCTTGACAGGCTTCAAAACCGTGACATGATGTTATCATCTCAGCGGGACCACCTTTCGGACATACTATAGGTGGGCCCGTCTTTTATCATCAGAACGTTACTCGCCAGAAAAGAGCAGATCCTTCGGAATGATTCGATCCTGACAGAGTCTTTCTTATACGCCGCGCTTTGACAGGCTTCAAAACCATCACATGATGTTATCATCTCAGTAGGGACCCACCTTTCGGATATACAATTTGTGGGCTCGTCTTTTCTCACCAGAATTTTTCTCGCCACAACTGAGCAGATTCCGCGGAATGATTCAATCCTCACAGAGTCATACATCGCACCTCATCCCAAATATTAAGATGGCTCACGTATGACTCATTCTTATGGCTGGCAAGCTTTTACACGTAGTCTAATGGACTTTAAACGACCCTCCTCGATGATCGACATACTTTAAAATGTTCCCGACGACAGGTCCTTGGTTCAAACCATTTAAGTCGCCTCGCGTCGCCATAGTCATCAAGTTGTAATCTTCGATTGACCTGATGGCTTTAATTTGACTTTTGCCTTGTCCAAGCCCCAATCAAAGTGGGAGCTATGTAAATATCTCAGTTCTACACCTTCCGCCAACCACCCAGTGATGATTGGGCCGCATGTTTGGTACGCGGAACAACTTATAACAGTTCGTAAGTTTATCCTTAAGTGATTGCTCAAACACTTCTGTCTAGCCTTTCGGGTCATCTATGCACCAGTACGGTCATTTTGACAGTCATTACAATTCATTTGGAGTATGGGTCGGAAACCGCTTCATTTTCTAGAAACCGTTTTCAAACTTCAAGTTAGAACGCGCGGGGAAATTCTGCATATTTTTTTTCATATTTTTAAATTCTATCTTTTAAAAAGGGAAGTATAGATCAACCACAATTCCGTAATAGAAACGTGGAAATCTTTCTTCCGTAGAAGGAAACTTATGGTGATATGACGCAGCAGATGCTGCGCCTCTTTGAAGGATTGACGCGGGGCTAGTCGCCCTCCCCACGGTCAAACAAAATTATAATGCTCAATACCAAACTAATTAATGTAGTAGGGTAAGGAGGTCGAACTCAAAGGACGGTTTGGATTGGCTATCGATTTTTGTTCTTATCTAGTCTTGTCCGGACGAAGATGAGAGGTTCAAATGCTAAAGACAAGATAGATACAATCACTAAAACTAGAAATGAAGCGAAAAAAGATTAAACAAGGATAAAAATAGACTAAGGTGAATGGGTTCATTAATATAGGTATAAGTCGATTATGACGAGGGTTAAAACTAGTGTAATGGTTAGTCTAGATATGTCTACACCTCTCGGTGCAAGACGGTCTCTAGGCAAGTGTCCACCTTTCAGTGCGAGACGAGCCCTAGCCTAAGGATCGGTCAGGATCTCGCCCTAACCTCCCCTTAAACATTCAAAATGCACACAAACACATTACAAGTCTAATACACTACCAAACTAGTAATTAAACATGGGAAATACTCAAACTACTCATTTAAGCATTTCTACAAACACCTTGTGTGCACAAGACTAATACACTACCAAAAGACTCAATCTTTATTCCTAATTATCATAATCAACCTATAAACCTACACTAACTCCCCCATCTACCTTAGTAATACACTACCCACTCATATTAATAAGGAAAATCATTAAAGACGAAAACTTGGATACAAAACTTGCAAAATAAGACATATTAAACATGTAAACTAATTAGACAAGCATGAAAGATTAATTAAGTGACAAGTAGATGAAAATAAACATGAAAATAAAGAGGAAAGATTGAATTTTACCGATTAAGAAACACGAGACGGAAAAGACACGAACTTTGAATAAAAACTCAATCTTTCGATTTAATCTTCATACAAAATCCGAGTGACGTAAACTATTACAAAATTTGGGGAAGAATTAAAGGAAGAAATTAAACTAAGAAAATCTAATCTAGTGAGACGGGTTTTTCTTCTAGTGTGACGGTCTACATCTCTCTCTAAAAATATCTAACTAGTCTAAAACTCCTTTTTTTTATTCTAATTGGTGTTTCTTCTTTAAATAATTGTCCCTTTTGGACTTTTGGTCCGTCTTCTTCCTTCATTTTTTTGTCCTTTTTGGACTTTTCTCCCGTCCTTCAATCCAAAGAACAACCAGACAAAAAAAAGGAAACAAAACAAAATTAAAACCCAAGGCTCCACATCACCGTACACGCGCAAACACAAAAGAGGGGGTCAGAGCCGGTGTGCCGGCGGCCGATCATCATACTGGCTCGGCACCTCCTTCTTCGAATTGGCAAATTTATAGAATGAAAGTATCCCAGCCGGCTACCCGGCAGCCGGTGGACCGCCTAGGTGTTTGTTTCTTAAACTCAATATTAGACACTTCTAATATCATTATACATTTAGTTTACTCTTAAACTAAATAGATCTTGAAGCAGGAGCTAGGGGAGCACCCTCATTTGACAATCTACTTCAGACAACAACCAACAAACACACCCATGTTGAGTCCACGGCAGATCAAGTTCAAACAACTGAGTTTTCAAAAGCAACAAAAGGTAACCATGTCCAAGCAACACACAGTCAAGCCATGCCACCCTCAAAGGCTCATGATAAAGCAACAACAACATCAACACAAGCCATGCCAACCAGAGTAACAAGGTCCCAAGTCAGCAACAGCCAGAGGAATCCCACAGACATCAGTACCAGTTCCAGGTCACATATCCTACAGAAATTGTCCAAGCAAGGGCTCCAACTTCTTTTCCCATCTAGTTTAGGTCCTTAGCTACAAAAAAGTCCAGGATAAGTTTTCCAAATTGTCCTTGGAAGTTCAAGAAAAACAACCCACAAGTTAACCAGTCACTTTGAGAGCCAGGCAAGTTTCAAGACCAATGGATGAACAAACGCATCTTACTTTTGTGTGACCTTTAGTAGTCTTAATAAGGACGTTGGAAGGACCTTAGAAGTCCCTCTCAAGGTTCCATTTGAAGCACCAGACAGCCAAAACAACCCCAAAGAAAACTGCTCAAACAATACCATTTCAGGAAAAGGGACAAGCTTACTTTTCAGTTGCTTTTTCTGAAGTAGTTGCAGTCTGTTTTTGCTCGTCTTATTAGTAGACTTTTGTATCTGATTTGTTGTCATTTCAAGGGTCATTTTAAGCCCTTAGATGTAGTATTATGTTGTATGGTGAAGATCTTTTGTAATGCTCTATATAAAGAGCCTTTTGCCTTGTAAGAAACTCAGAATGCTGAATGAAAAACCAGAGTTTTACTCTTTCTGTGTTAGCCTGTGCCAGCCTTGGTTAGCTCAAAAATCCTCAACAAAACTTGTGCTAGTCTTAGTTTGTTGGCCTCAGTTAGAGTCATTCACTTGTGCTTGTCTTAGTGAGTGAGTTTAGCTTGGGATTCACTGCATTTAGAGCTACGTGTGCTTGTCTTGGTAGCTCTGAATACAGGATTTATCTATCTTGTTCTTGCTTTGTGTTGTATGTCTTCTATTCTTGTCTCAGCCCCTAGTTTGGTGTTTTAAATTGGTCATCAGAGCTTAGGTTTATTTCTACTGTGAGTTCATTTAACCAAACTACAATCAAAACTACAAAAATAGCCCAATAAGTGAAGAGAGATTGGCAGGAGTAGAAGCAAGGATGGAGGACCTGGCTGGGGTTATAACCACCCTAACCAGAGCCTTGGATCAGGTGATAGGCAACCAATTGTTTGCTGGAGGAAGAGGCAGAGGTCGTGGGAGAGGCCTAGGTCCACCGGGAGGCAGGGTCAGACCACCTGAAGAGGAGGAACCTTCAGACTCAGATGAATCCGCAAGGAGCAGAGCTTCAGGGCATGGCCTCACTGATAAACACCTCAAGGTAGACATTCCTGAGTTTTCTGGTAGCTTAAATCCTGATGATTTGTTAGAATGGCTTAGGGATATAGAGAGAGTATTTGAATATAAAGCATACAATGATGCTAAAGCCTTTAAAGTAGCTATTCTGAAATTGAAAGGGTATGCTTCCCTGTGGTATGAAACCATGAAGAGTTTAAGGGCTAGGGAGGGTAAGGAACCCATCAAATCCTGGTCTATGTTGAAGAAAAAAATGTAGAACAAGTTTGTTGCTAAGGATTATACCCAGGATTTGTTCATCAAGCTGTCTAAACTAAAACAAAATGAAAAATCTGTTGAGTCATATCTGAGAGAGTTTGAGCAGCTTACCCTTCAATGTGACATCACTGAGAAACCTGAACAAAGGATTGCTAGATTCCTAGAAGGTCTAAGCCTAGGCATTGCTAACAAGGTTAGGATGCAGCCCCTATGGTCCTTTGAGGATGTGGTTAACCTATCCCTTAGGGTTGAGAAAATGGGGAAAGAAACAACCAAATCTTTCACCAAACCTGCGATAACTAAACCATATGATGGGGTCAGAATTGGGGAAGGTCCTAGGACTCCTATAACTGTTAATAGGAACCTCTTAGACAAGGGTAAGGCACCTGTAAGTCAGCAACCTACCCTCACTCCTTCAGAAGAGAAGAGAAAATGTTATCAATGTCAAGGTTATGGCCACTTTAAGAGAGATTGTCCCTCAAGAAGAGCCTTGACAGCAGTGGAAGTCATGGAATAGGAGAAGGAAGGGCTCATTGAGTATGAGCAGGAGGAGGGAACACGAGAACAGGAAGAGGAAAGTGATGCCCCTTTGGTAGTAGCCCTACCAGACAATGGTCACAACCTTGTTCTTTGGAGGGTTATGCATTCTCAGCATCAACCTCTCGAAGAAGACCAGAGATCTCTAATCTTTAGGAGCAGGTGTACTATTCAAGGGAGGGTTTGCAATGTGATCATAGATGGGGGGAGTTGTACCAATGTAGCCTCAGTTACCCTGGTTAACAAGCTTGGCTTGGAGACCAAACCCCACCCCAATCCTTACAAACTCAGATGGTTGAACAAAAGTGCTGAAGTAAGGGTTGATCAACAATGTTTAGTATCCTTCTTTATTGGAGGCACCTACAAGGATGAAGTGACTTGTGATGTAGTGCCTATGGATGCATGCCATTTACTGCTGGGCAGACCATGGGAGTTTGATAAAGATGCCCTGCATAAAGGGAAGAGCAATGTGTACACTTTTAGACATGGGAATCAAAGGATAGTCCTTACACCTTTGCCTCCAAACACTAGGGACTATGGTAGCCCTAGTACCAGTGGATCCAAGGAGGTTCTTTTCCTCACAGAGGCAGCCATGCTCAGGGAAGTAGAACAAGAACAACCTGTGTATTTTCTCTTGTCCAAACAGGTTGAGGAGCCAGTTGAGGTTCCCCCAGAGGTAAAGGAGATGATCAATGAGCATGAGGATGAAGACCTACCATCAGGACTTCCTCCCCTAAGGGGCATAGAGCACCAGATAGACCTCATTCCAGGTGCCATGCTACCTAACAGGCCAGCATACAGAAGTGATCCCAAGTCCACCCAAGAGTTGCAGAGGCAGGTAGAGGAGCTAATGTCAAAGGGATTTGTCAGGGAATCCTTGAGTCCTTGTGCAGTGCCTGCTCTCCTAGTCGTTAAGAAGGATGGTTCATGGAGAATGTGTATTGACAGCAGGGCCATTAACAATATCACTGTCAAGTATAGGTTCCCCATCCCAAGACTGGATGACATGTTGGATGAGTTAAGTGGATCCAGTCTATTCTCCAAAATAGATCTTAGGCAAGGCTACCACCAGGTGAGAATCAGGGAGGGGGATGAATGGAAAACAACATTTAAAACCAAGCATGGGCTTTATGAATGGCTGGTGTGAAAGTCCTAGACCTCTAATTAGACTCCTCTAATTAGTTCATTAAATTACATTAACTTAATGATTTAGGATCTAATTATCATGCATGCAAATATAAAAGCATAAAAGAAAAGATAAGACGAAAA